>JAPDRQ010000030.1:0-209273 GCA_030247915.1 Neophaeococcomyces mojaviensis | reverse complement strand
CACTCAGTACATGTCAATGAAAAATATCTGGTTGCCACAAGGTAGCAGCTGTAGGGGCCTGTGAACATACTATAGTACGCTACTTAGCCACTCTAGTATTTCTGTGGTCATACGTCCTGTCTCCATGCCGCAATGTAAGTCAAGGATGCAATCGATATGTACTTGCTGTTGGCATTCCACGTTTCGAATTGGGTTTCCAGCCTTCTGGATCTTGTTTCCAAGCTCCACCATATGATCTCGGAAACATTCATACCCTCCGAATACATTCAGAATACTCTTCGTCGGAAGACCAGACCACCAAGAAGCTTCAGCAAGGGCCGGTTCTGAATAGTTGTTTCGATCGGCAGCGTCAACGTAGGCATCAGCCAACACGACTGCGCATACTGCAGGGATAGCATCCTTGTCTGCATTTTCGGTCCAGGAATTACTTTCGGTAGTGTAACTTACCCAGGGAGAGATAAGAAGGATTCCAGCAAGTGGGCCACTTAATTTTAAGGGCTCGACTCCCTCAAAAGAATGCAAGATGACCGACAAGACCGCAAGTGTCAGATTACCTCCTGCAGAATCACCTCCAATTACAATCTAAATTATACCGTCAGCAAATGGTGCGTCATTAAGTATTGAGTATATAACAGACATTAGCTGGCTCGTATCCCTTTCCCAGAATGAATCGTAGAGACTCCGATCCTTGCAAGATCTGGACAGGGTACCGGGTCTCTTTGGTTAGTCCTAGGACATTATCAGTTACATGTAATACATTGCTTGAAGAGCGAAACCATTTTCTTACCATATTCAAGGATCGCAAGAACTACGCCGGGTCCTTTGGATGCCAAATGGTCGTAAATCTGCTTCCAAAAGAGCAGGTGACCATTGAGAGGAGGAAGACAAAACCCGCCGCCTGTGCTTCTGAGCTATACTTGGCTTGGTAGCGTAGCAACGAACCTACCATGGAAGTAAAGAAGCACCTTCTTTGCAGAACGATCACCTAACCAGTGCAGGCGTGCGCCTTTACTGTTGGGAACATCATCGACATGATGAGCAATATCCAGTTTTTGCGCTTCCTCTGTGATTATCTGCCTTGTTGGCACTGCGACAGCTGCAAGATCAAATAGCTTGGCGAATGCCTCTCGAAAACCTTTGTTCCGCTCATCATATGCTTCGGAGCGCGACATTGTTTTTCACTGTCAACGTGATGCGGTCAATGTAGCACAAGATTGCGAGGTTTCCCGTCGCTTGGAATTTACCAAAGTCCTATTGCCAGTTTTCTGAAAGAACCAAAAAGGTGAGTGTCAGCCATGAGCAGACGGCGAATCTGATCATTCAAAACCGGAAAGAATAAATTTGCATTAGCCTCGGACACCTCGGAAAATGAATTTCTGCGCTCAAAATCTGCATCAACCCCTCGGAAACCCACCTCTTCGACGGATCATCAACGCTCATAGCTACAAGGGCCGTGCCATGGAGATATCACGTTTGCAGTGGAACATGTTCACCTCGTTGACGCAGGAGACACGTTGGCGGCTATAAGTGCAGAAGCATGTTAGTCAGACTATTGGACTAGCCGCATCTTGATTGTCCAGAAGAAATTCTGGGACGAGAACATTTAGAATACAATTGCGATCTCTCAAGGTTTTGAGCTTGCTGCAGATTAATTTAAAGTTATCTCCAGGGGCAACACTTCTGGAATCCCTCCAAGGCATTCGTGTGCGAGTGCACCTTCTGTCATACCGGAATCTGCAGCAATGGTCTGACCATTGATTGATGAAGCAAGGTCTGAGGCAAGAAAAACAGAAATGTTAGCCATCTCTTCTGGCATAGCTACCCTCTCGAAATAATATCGATAATCCTCTGACATGCCTTGAGCTTTGCGGTACCCAAAGAAGTCTGCCTTAGCCTGTTCTTCTGTTCCAGCTTGGCTAACCTTCTCCCCTTTCTGGGCATATGCCGAACTCGAAAGAAGGCTTGTGGCCACAAAGCCAGGCGCGATAGCGTTGATTCTGATATTGCTCTTGGACAGCTGAATGCATGCAGATCGGACCATACCAATCGCAGCGGCTTTTGCAGTGCCTGTTCAAGTTAAGTAACCCAATTCTATCAGCACAAGCGAGAAAGGTTGATAACTTACAGTATGGCATGTCCGCGTACTTTCCGTTCATGCCGCCCACGGAAGCTGTCACAACAATCGCCCCTGAAGATGACGGTTTATCTGGAGAGGTCACCATCATTGCTCGACTGCGGTGCTTCACTGCATAAAATACTCCCTTTACCATCACATTCAGCATACCATCAATCTGGACGGAAGTCACATCGTTGATGTTTCTGCAACAACGTCAGATGCATCGCAGTGAAAATTGGCAAAAGTGTTAACAAACTTCACGTCAACATATCCCGCATTGGGGAAGTAGAGATCAAAGCGACCATGTTCCCTAGTGATTTCCGTGATAAGCTTGAGGGTTTCCTCCTCGGAAGTAACATCCAGCACGCGACCTTCGACTCGACATTCGGAATTGATGGCGGCCGCAGCCTTTTGCAAAGACTCGAAATTTCCAGAGTTGAGATCGGTGGCATAGACTGCAGCTGCCCCAGCTGCCATGAGCGCAAGGCAGGTTGATCGACCAATACCAAGTTGTGAGCCGGCACCAGTCACAAGGGCAACTTTTCCAGCCAGCAGTGTGGTTGAGAAGGATGGTTTGTTAAGGTTTGAAGCCATGTTTAACCCCCAATAGAGTCCTCAATTGCTTTGTTTGAGCGCAAAGAGGATACTAATGTCTCCGGGACTGCCCTAATTGACGGAAAAGTACCTTTGCTTCTGTGATATCAAAAGAACGTGAGCAGCTATTTCTTTTGCTGCAAATATGTCTAGAGTTAGTCGTTGGCTTTTGTAACCCCCGACTCTGTATGTGCAAATTCACCCTCGGTTACTCGGAGATTGCTGAAGAGGGAGCCTATACAACAGTTATCTCCTCCGGAGATGTATTTAGGAAGTAGTTTTTAGCCCGGCTAGATACCACAAGCACCCTGCTGATTACATGGGCTGGGCGTGGTTTGGCGATGGAGTTTGCGGACGTCCGGCAACCTGATCTCAGGATGTGCAAGGCTGTAGTGAACGAGCATTGAGAAGAGAGCAAGTGCACATAGAGCTGCTGAGGAGCGCGCAAAGAATAGTCCTCTAATCTGAGTCTTTACTAGAACCTCGCAAATCAGGTGACGAATGCAGAACGAGCTTCGTCACAATGCTCAAAGGACACTTTTGTATGCCAGAGGCAACATCCGCTATCGTGATGACGGCATAAGAAATACTTGTATTTGTACGACCTGATTACAACTTTGATTGCAGTCTCGCCCAGAAATATCCCCAGTCCACCTTCTTTATCTTCTGCTGGAATTGCTGAATGCCATACTGTCCCTCACTACCTGGAGCTAACATGTTGTCAAATGTCCGACGAATGAATTTGTCTTGCTCTGGTGAGCCAGGTCCTGTAAAAGCATTCCTGACTAACTGTTTACATGTCGCCGCCGCTTGAGGTGCGCAATGTGCCAATCTGTCAAGGTAACTGTCCACCATGAGATCAAGTTTATCTTTTGTTTCTGATATCCCATGTACAACGCCTATCCTGCTTAACTCCTCTGGAGTCACTGTCCTGCCACTGAGCATTGCTTCTCGGAAAAAGGAAAATCCCCACTCTCGGGCCATATATTTGGAAATGATGGCGGGGCTCATTCCTAGTTTGACTTCTGACAATGTCCATCGAGCTTCCGGAGATGCAAGTCTCACATCACATACGAAACAAAGTCCAACGCCGCCCCCAAAGCAGGGGCCCTGAATAGCAGCAATGACAGTTTGAGGTGCATTATCGATGGCAGCAAAAAGATCCACTATCTTGTCATGATAACTGGAACTGTTATCCCGGCTGTTTCCAGTTAGATCCATTCCAGTGCAGAAAAATCTACCCTCGGCGGCAAGAACAATATGGAATACAGCTCTGTCTGTTGATAGGTCTTTGAAAAGGCGTGTCAAAGATTCCAGCATTTCTGTTGTCATAGCATTTCCATTCTTGGGCTGAGCCAAGGTGATCTTGACAGCATTCGCTGCTCTGGACACGATATAGCCGCTTGTCTGTTTCTCGACGGTCCATGTGCGAGACGAGGCTTGCTCTGCTGATTTAGCTTGTGATTTCTCAGCAACAGATTGCGAATTTAGTGATGTAGGTTGCGGTTTTGGCGGTTCTTGATCTTGTCGTTTTGCAACCAGTGCTGCCCCTGCACGGCTGTTATTAGGCAGGCCTAGCTGCCTAGATATCCAATCACCCACTGTTGCAAGCTTCTGCAGATCGATCCCTGTGTCAATACCAGAATTCTCGAAAGCGTACACAATGTCCTCAGTCGCAGCATTACCCTTAGCGCCTGGAGCATAAGGACAGCCACCTAGTCCTGCGATACTGCTGTCGAAAGTCCTCAAACCTAATTCGTATGCTCTTAGAACATTTGCGACGGCTTGGCCATAAGTGTCGTGGAAGTGACCAGTAAGCTTGTCTGCTGGTACAGCTTTGAGGAGAACTTCTAGCAAGGTTTGAGTTCTCTTAGGCGTACCAACACCAAGAGTATCCCCTAGGCCAATTTCGTCACAGCCCATGTCAACAAATTGCTCAACCACGTATAGAACATCCCGCGGATCCGTTGGCCCTGAGTATGGATCTGAGAAGATGCATGATACCACACCACGTACCCAAAGGTTGTTCTGTTTAGCCTGCTTGACAACTGCCCGCGCAGCATCTAATGCCTGTTCAACCGTGCAGTTTTGATTCTTCTTACTGAACGCCTCGGTAGCTGAAGCAAAAACAACTACCTCCTTCGCTCCGGCACGAAAAGCATTTTCAAATCCTTTCAGATTTGGTGCCAAAACCGAGAAGCGAAGGTCATTTTGACTGCCTAGATTCAAAATATGGTGCATAACTTCTGCACCGTCCGCGAGTTGTGGTACCCATTTTGGAGACACGAATGAAGTTGCTTCAATATCAGTCAAGCCCGTTGCAGCAAGTTTCTTGATGAGCTCAATTTTCGTAGCCGTGGGGACCTGGGTACGGATGTTTTGCAGTCCATCGCGTGGGCCGACCTCAAGAATTCGAACAGCTGAAGACGCTTTCCTAGAGAAAATAGCTCGACTGCCGGCTTGTAGTCGCATGTGTCTGTGATGGTGAGGTGGGAGACCTAACAATGGTCGTACAGCTTCATGACAGTTTTTGATCTTCATAGTGTTCTGCTTGAGCAGCCGAGCCTATTGGGTTGATGCGACGAAGGCATCAACATACCTTAGAGTCGAGTGTAATATTGGCTCATGTGTTTAAAACACCACTAGTATGTTAGTAAGTTCATGATGGAGACGGAAGTTGTGCTCTTCAGCATAACCGAGGTGCATCTTTTACCACAACTGCGGATGTTCGCATTCTCGGTTATAGATTCTCCGGGTACACCGTTCATGCCGGTCTTTGATAGCAGTATTTACGCTCAATTTAAATATCAAAGCAGCTATCTTAATGAGTACTCAAACATGATAAGCTAATCTACTTGATCCTAAAGAGTCAGCCATGCACAAGCTAGCTACCAGCAATGGCTACATGTTAGTGGCATCGTGGAGTGCTCGATCTCCTAAAAATTTATGGACAAGTCAATCAACTCTTGCAAAGTTTCGGGCAAGCAGTAACCTTGGAGGTCATTCCAGGTCATTCTCGACACCAGCTCATCAGACCGCTACCTGCACCAACGGACCTTTGACAGGAATCAAGATCTTGGATCTGTCTAGGGTTCTAGCTGCACCTTTCTGTACTCAAATCCTTGGTGACTACGGCGCCGAAGTCATCAAAGTAGAAGATGTTGGCCGAGGCGATGACACTAGGTACTGGAGAACGGCAGGCGAAGATGCTCAATGGAGATCTGATGTAGGACCTATGTCTAACTATTTTGCTGCAGTCAATCGTAACAAGCGATCGATTTGTCTCAACCTCAAACAAAAAAAGGGAAGAGAAGCATTCCTAGAACTAGTCAAAGACGTCGATGTGCTAGTGGAGAACATGCGGCCTGGTGTGACCGAGAAGCTTGGCATTGACTACCAGACCGTCAATGATATCAATCCTCGTATAATATACGCGAGTGTTTCTGGTTATGGTCCGTCCGGCCCTTTTGCTAAACGTGCTGGTTACGATATGATTGCTGGTGCTGAAGCGGGCATGTTACATCTCACCGGCGAGCGCAATGGTCCCCCAGTACGGCCAGGACTTGGAATCACGGATATGAGCACTGGTCTTTTCACACACGGCGCCATCATAGCTGCGATATATGCGAGGACAATAACTGGGCGCGGGCAGAAGATAGATGCATCCCTCTTCGAATCGCAAATCGCCCTTCTGACCAACGTGGCGGCTTCATGGCTGAACATGGGACAAGAGGCTGAACGATGGGGCACTCAGCATCCTAGCGTAGTTCCCTACGATGCTTTCAAGTCGAAAGATCTTTATTTTGTGTGTGGAGCTACAAACGACAAGCAGTTCAATACCCTATGTGGGGCGTTGGGTTTGCCAGATCTGCCGAAAGATCCCAGATTCCTGACAAATGCTCAGCGTGTCGAGCACAGAGATGAACTATTTCCGATCCTCAATGAGGCATTTGCAACGAAGACCACCGCAGAATGGGTGAGTGCTTTTGAAGGAACAGGTTTACCTTACGCTCCCATAAACACAATGGCCAAAGTTTTCAGCCATCCACAAACGTACGCTAGGGAGATGGTGCATGAGATCCCGCTAGACAGTGCAAAGTCTGGCAAACTGTCAGTTCTAGGTAAGCACAGTCATCTGCAAAGACATCGTCTTTTTGCTAACTACAAAGCAGGATCTGCTGTAAAATTTAGTGACACACAGCCAACAATGAGAACAAATCCCCCTCTCTTAGGGGAGCACACAAGAGAGATACTCAAAGAAATTGGCTATTCTGAACAGAAAATAACCGAGCTGGCCAGTCAGGGAGTGATATGAATTGATTACTGCCTCCGAGTGGTCAAGTTGGCACCGGCCATAATGAGATAAGCTTTCGCATGAAAAACGATCAAAAAGCATTAGATCTGTCAACCACGATGGTGTTGCTATCCTCGTTGTCTCTGTCAAAAGCGTCCAAAAGTCCAAAAGCATCGGAGCAAAAATCATAGCTGGGCGCTATAGGTTCTTGAGATATGTCGTGATCGAGACTGCTGTTCGTGTTGAAGAAGTCTCCGCCAACAATCCAAAGTGGTAACGGATCTTGCATAGCTATATCACCACTAGCATAAGACTGGCCTTGTTCAAGACTTGTTGCAATGCTTGCTGAATACACGTCACAAGGCAAATTTGCATCCATAGAAGCATCCAAGTTGGATAAGCCAGCATGCGTCTGAAAAGTCATGGCATTGTGCAAGTCTCGTGTATGTTGTCCTAATCTCTGAGAGTGTTGCAGGTTATCTGGTTGCACCAAGCGAAGTCCATTCGTAGACTCATTAAACAGGCTCGCTTGACGCTCTTGCGATAAACTATTCATGCTATTGAATCTAGGATTCTGCGTCGAGAGACCAAGAGCCTTCCGACTTGTCTGGGTGGATGGTGCCAAGAATGGTTGATGAGTGCTTTGCGTTTCGAACATAGTGGTCGGGATTGGTTGCGAAGCTAGCGGGATGGGCACGTTGATACCAGCCTTCCGGATTGCTAGTGCTAGGAAGGAGACCGCGGAGTCTGCAGAAGCATACACAGTGCGAAGTCGTTGTAGTACCTGCATGTTTTGATAAAATCGAAAAATACTTGCATCCCGCACGTCTTCGTCTTTAGACTTGATGTCCAGCATGTGGCCCAGGCTCGCCGACAGAAGAGCAGGAACTCCACTTGTTGGTAAGAAGCGAACCTTATCGCGGCGAAGCATAGAGCGCGTGATCTTAGTAATCATTCGTGCAGCATCTTTAACCTTTTCTCGTGAGCTTTTCTGCATCTGTGCTACTTCCGCACCATCCACACATGGCTGCAAAACCTGTGGTCGATGCAGCACGATAATTGATGTCTGATAAATCATGTGTAGTATTGACCATTGTATTTCTTGGCAGTTGCTGAGTGCGCCTCTGTCCGACTGATGTGCAAGTGTTCGAAGTTGAGGGTCGAGGGTCTGGTACCATTCTGTGAGTTCTTTATCACAAGTGAGAAGACCTTGAGCTCGTTCGAGAGGCTGTTTGGGAGCCACCATCATATTTCTTGTCAGCTGTGACCTTTCACCCAGGGTCGTGTACTGAGAAGCCAGCATATGGCCTATATATATGCATAGCTTGGCGAGCTCAATACACATGAGTGCGAGGCATCTATTCTGACTGACCTCTTGGGGAACAGGAATTTCATGGTGAGACATTGTGAAGGGCATATCCAATGGCTCAATATCGAAGTCCTGGAGAGTAAGCATTGGCACATCGTACTCGTCATCCCTGATCCGTACAGGCCGTCGTGTGCCGAGACCAATTAGTCGATCTCTAATGTACAGACTCCACCAAAGTCTCCTTTGCAGGTGTTGCAGTTTCTGTGGGATGTCTGGTCCATGTGTCTCACGATGTAAGCCCATGTTCTGTGCTAGTGAGAGAGCTAATCCTGTCCAATGCCATGTGTGCTTCTGGTCGTTCCACTTCTCGTACGCGAAACTCATTAATAACAGTGATTGCAGCACATTGGTGTTGTCGGGCTCGATCTCAAAATCATAAAGTAGCCTGACCCTGTTGAAGAAGACTGTGCGGGCTTGTTTGAGCGAATCGCAGTTTGTTTGTTGTATTATGTCTTCTTTCAAAGAGGCTAGACCGGCAAACATCACAGCTTGAAATAAAAGTAAGCTGATCCTGCCAGTGCTCTCCTCATTGCAGGCTGCGTCCAAGAATTCTCTGAGATCCAAGATCGGCATGAATGGATGGACACTGGTTATATAGCTCCGGATGATCTCGTTGCGAAGTTCTGCTTGGGGTATGATAAATCCTCCTTTCCTTTGAAGATAATCGATGTCCTCACCGTCCATGCTCTTCGGAAGAGGTTTTATGAACAATGGAAGGTGCAGACTTTGCGGCGAGCTAACGGCACAATCGTTTGACAAAGCCGACCTGGCTCCTGACCCTGTAGATGTAGCATTTTGGATCTCAGGTATCTCTGCCCTGTTGCCTTGCTCCGTCCGATCATCTATGGTGTCGCGAACCTCTTCATCATCGAATGTTAGACAGACTGGCACGTCGTCACCATTCGCTGTGGTTGATCTGGGCGAGAGGTAGACCCTTCCCAAGCATTCATTGTCCACATATTCTGTTGGTACAGTATTTGTATCACGGTTAGAAGATGGGGTTGATTCTGCTGGTGATTCATGGCTCTCTCTCAAGCTCTTATTATTACCTTTCCCTCTTCTTGAGCCCAGAAGAAGACAGTCAACATTATCGAGTTTGCAATTGGTGCAGCGCACACCATTGACAAGAATATCACAGCGAACCTTTCTTGACCTGCAAGACTGACATGCTCTCGTCGCACGACGTTTGATTGCACGTTCTGCATTCATGTTTGCGATGTCGACTGCCTATGTTTTGTGAGTCCACTCGAAGAAGGTACTAACTCTGTTTCAAAATGACCATGCTGCCTGATCCACCGAGTACTCCCACACGTTAAAAAGAGCTGTCACGAAGAGAGTGCAGTCACGCGTAACTGAACCCTTCAATTCCTGCATGCTGCCAAGAATGAGCGTTGTGGAGATTATTTTCGCTGATGGAGTTCAAGCGGGGAAGGAGGAGAACCGTGAACACTCTGGACACAGAAAGCTGGGGTTCATTTTACAATCTAACAATCACCGTAGATACTATAACATGTGATCAGCAAGCCATTGAGCCGGGATTTTGCAAGCATAAACCGGTTTGCGAATTTTATTTGGGGCGTTAATGCCATCTAACCCTTCATCACGCGATGAATGCATAGTAGTTGCTTGCTTATGTTATACGCTGTACCATTTTTCCTGTTCAACAGCAATCTGAGTGTTGCCAGAAAACACACATGCTGAGGCATCCGGGATCAAAAGCTTCAGAATTTCGAATCCTTGTGCTATTGAAGAGTTATACTGTTGTTGGACAGGCCACTTGTTACGCCAGAACGCGCCTTTGATTCCTCGGCTATCTCGGCACAAGAAGAGTCAAAGAACACTTTCTGCAATAACATCACAACTCGCTTGTAGCATGACCTCCACAAAACTTTAGTAGATTATACTTCCAGCAACTTCTTCGATATTTTCCGTGGACACCAAGAGTGAAGGTCATCGAGCGGCAACGTCTTCGCATTAACAAAGACAAGTTAATGAGCGAGGCGGACTATTAACTGCAGCTCTCTTTTTAATCTTCTTCCCGGAACAACTTGCTATTGAGCAGTTCGCTATTATTACCTTCACGTTACCCGCCAGAAGACCCTTGTGTGTCAGCATTCTTCTGAAACATGGAGTCGTGGGCGGTTGTTGAGCACGCCAAACCATTACAAAAAATCACCAAGCCGAGACCTGAGCCTACTGGAACACAAGTATTGCTTGAGGTAACGCACTGTGGAGTCTGCCATTCTGATCTACACTTCTGGGAAGGTTCATATGACTTGGGCGGCGGCAAGGTGTTCAAGATTAGTGAACGTGGTGTCAAACTTCCCAGAGCTATAGGCCATGAAATCGCCGGAAGAGTCGTCAAACTGGGTCCAGACGCCACCAGTATAGAGATTGGCAGTTCGCGTATCGTCTACCCTTGGGTGGGGTGCGGAACATGTCGTCGATGTCAGCAGGGCGACGACAATCTTTGTGCGAAGCAAAGATCGCTCGGCGTCCTTGAAGATGGGGGCTTCGCAAGCCATGTTGTTGTACCTCATCCAAAATACCTTGTCGATCCTGGATCTCTTGACCTCGCTGTTGCCTGCACTTTTGGCTGTTCTGGCATCACCGTTTTCAGCGCGATATCGAAAATTTTGCCACTTGAGCCCGATGATTGGGTGGTCCTCATCGGCGCTGGCGGTGTAGGGCTATCTGCAATCGCCATGCTTCAAGCTCTGGGCCACAAAAAGATACTCAGCGTCGACATTTCACCTGAGAAACGAGACGCAGCATTGGCTGCAGGAGCTACGACATATCTTTGTGGTTCAGGTCCGAGCCTTACCCAAGAGATCTTATCGGTCACGAACGAACCAGTACTAGGTATTATCGATTTTGTTAATAATTCTCAAACTGCGGCCACAGCTTTGGCGGTTTTGAACAAAGGCGGGAAAATGGTACAGGTCGGTGTCATGGGTGGCGAATTGAACTTGTCCCTGGTTGGCATGATCTTCAAAGCTGCAACAATTATGGGCAACAACACTGGCAATTTGTCACATCTTCATAAAGTGGTCGAATTGGCAAAGTTAGGCAAGCTGCTGCCCGTTCCGGTAAGTCAAGTGCCATGGAATAACGCGAACGATGCTTTGATGCAGCTCCACGAGGGAAAGGTTACTGGACGTTTGGTCTTGGTGCGAGATGTGAGTTGATCTTGTTCTCCATTGAGCGACTTGTCGAGTTATCATGATGTGATGTAAATTTGACTCAATGACTACTACGGTCGATTCTAGAAGTCTAGGCGCTTTGCTAGCTTGACTTGCGAAGCTCAGCGAAATAAATAATCCCTGAAGGTGAATCCGAATTGGCCATCTGTCATTTCACTGGTAGACAGTGCTCTTTCCAAG
Source organism: Neophaeococcomyces mojaviensis (assembly GCA_030247915.1). Taxonomy (NCBI): domain Eukaryota; kingdom Fungi; phylum Ascomycota; class Eurotiomycetes; order Chaetothyriales; genus Neophaeococcomyces; species Neophaeococcomyces mojaviensis. Next base: position 197,517 of record JAPDRQ010000030.1, on the reverse strand, counting down.
AAGCTGAGCGAATGCTAAGCACCTAGAATCTTAAGGAGCTTTGGTACCTAGCATTGCATGTCTTGATTCGCGGTCAGCATCACGTAGTCAATGGCTGACCCCAACCATGTACAGACTGACTCCACCAAAAAGACAATAACCGAGGCAAAGCACTTTACCGCGGAATAGCCAGTAACAAGGCAATCAGGTACCTTCAGCTACCGATGAAAATCATGTCGAACCGAGCATGAGAATGGTGAAATTTTATTGTGGTAATGGTGACACGACTCGCGCACGTCCCTTGATGAACTTGTGCATTCAAAGAACATCAGGGGCGCCAAACGAGTCCCTGCCTGGTTGGACTACAAATTCTAGCCAATACGTAATTACTCGTTAGAGCTTTTTTTTTATTTTAGATGACTGTCGGTTAAGCATTGTTGTGCTGCCTTCATGATACACGCTTACTCTATCTCGAAAAAAAAAAAAAAATCCTGTTTCTGAGCATAATTTGGTGTCCGGCACACATGGCACAACTACTTAATGGGTCGGTACTCATCACCGGGGCAGGATCAGGTAGGCCACTGTTATACTATCATGGTGGCTTGCATTCGATATTGAGCTCACATATGTGAAGGCATTGGTCGTGCTACCGCGCTTTGTATGGCTGCTCATGGCGCCATAAAACTAGCATTAGGTGATATTAACCTGGAGCAATTGGAAGAGACAAAGGTGTATGTTAGAGCAAGAGTTCCTGAAGTGGAGACGCTGTTGTTAGAACTAGATGTAAGGTCAGAGGAATCAGTCCAGCAAGCTATAGAAAAAATTGTTACAACTTATGGTCGGATCGATTATGCGATAAACAACGCTGGCATATCTGGCCCCTTCATGCCAACCGAAAATGTGCCTTTCTCAGAATGGCAGCGGCTACTAGATGTCAATCTGAATGGTGTATGGCTATGTCAACGAGCTGAGATTCAACAGATGCTGAAGCAAGACTTGCAAGAGACAAGGTAAATTCAGGTTGGTTCCGGAAGGGCAACTTTGCTAAACACAGTGTCAGATCTGGACAGCCAATCACTTCATCAAGAGGAATCATTGTGAATGTGTCATCTATCTTGGGTTTACTTGGCTCTTCCAGCCAGACTCCAGCGACGGCGTACTCTACCTCGAAACACGCTGTGTTAGGTTTAACCAAAACGGTAGGTTAAGTTTGCTGTTTGTGTTACCCAAATAGCGCCAGTTCCGATTATATCAGTACATAAGTTAACTGATTAGGATGCACGCTACTACGCTAACAAAGGTATTCGGATCAACGCTATCTGCCCAGGGTATGTCTGAAGATCTTCTTGCATTATCACGTCTAATTACGGATGTAGCTATATCGAAACACCCTTGTTACACAACTTGACGGATGAGACACGAAAAATGCTGCTTTCAAGAATCCCTGCCGATAGGCTTGGAAAGGCCGAGGAAGTGGGAAATGCAATCGTCTTCTTGACATCGTATCTGAGTTCTTACATGTACGGGCAGGGGCTTGTCATAGATGGGTAAGCTCACAGAGACAGTACTGCAGATCTTGCCGTCAACTAACGTTACTATCATTAAACAGGGGACAGATATGTGGCTAATGCAATATTGCGCACCAAAGCAGTCAGGGGTCACAAATTCACTGAAATTGAAAGCGTGCTGCACAGCAGTATTGACCATTCTTGAAACGATCCCCCAAAGCACTAACTGCTTTATTCAGAATGATTTTACAGCTTGCTCACAGACTTTATAGCTCCTGTATTGTCTATGCTTGCATATTGTTCGTACCATTGCAAGGATTCAGGATTTACAATGGTGGAGCTAGGAACGATTTTGTGTCCGGAAACTATCTTCTTTACCGGGACCTCCGTTTTCTTTCCATTCACAGTAACCGGAATGTCTGGTGTTTCAAAGATGAATTTCGGAACGTGTCTCGGGCTGAGCTCCTGTCTGATCCGCGACTTGATGGCTGCTTCAAGTCTTTTGTTGTAGCTATTGCCGTCTTTGATTTTGACAAACAGAAGTACTTGTTCATCATCGTCCTGGAGTCTTCGCTGGCCAACACACAGGCAATCTTCGATCTCCGGGAAAATTGTCAGACAGTTATAGATCTCGGCGCTTCCGAACCGGACACCTGAAAGTATGAGCATCCAAAAACCGCAGGTGAAGTAGAAGTGCATACCGGATGGGTTTAGAACTCCATCGCTCCTGCCCAAGAACTGAATGCCTTGAGTTTTGGATTCCATGCGGATAAAGTCTCCTTGAGTCCAGAAGCCTGTCAACAGTCAGCTTCAATGCGAACATGAAATGGATACTGGAGAATACCTGGAAACTTCTCAAAATATGCAGCTTCATATCTTTTGCCATCGTTGTCGCCCCAGAAATAAGCTGGTTGGGAAGGGAATGGAGCAGTACATACTAGCTCACCTGGCTGCCCAGTGGTTTCAACTGCTGTGCCGTCATCGGAGAATATCTGCACTTTCATACCAAGCGTTCTTGCCTGGCACCAGCCGGCATATACTGGAAGATTGGGCGCGCCCCCAACAACTTGAGCAAGCCTGTCAATTGACAATTGTACGTCTCGATCTTAGAATTTGCACTCACATGCACCAGCAATATCAGTCCCACCTGCTATACTACTTAGTTGTACAGCCCCGAAAGTCTCATACACCCAATAGTATTGCGGCTCTGTCAGTACTGAACCTGTGCTCGTTATGACCCTCAAGGAATTCCATTCAGCAAAGTCACCACGCTTCGTACCCGACTGCTCCACAAGATTGAGATAATGGGCGCTTGTTCCGAAGTGTGTAACATGTTGATGAGCCAGTATATCAAGAAAACCAGACGTGCTTGGCTTCATTGGCGAGCCGTCATACAAAATAGATCTGGCGCCGCTGAGCAAGCCTGACACTGAATAGAGATACATGATCCAACTAGTCTAGCTCCAGTCGTCAATTGATATTCTCCGAACTTGGACTGGTTCCTTACCGTTGAATATTGCATATGCACACTACCTGGTCTCATGTCGCAACATAGAATCTGTTCTAATTTTTGCTTAAGAAGAATGCCTCCGACAGTATGAACCAGACATTTCGGTGAACCCGTCGTGCCAGAAGAGTACACAATAACTAAAGGATGCGCAAATCCCAATGCTGCGAATCGCAAGCGCTCAGAAGTCCCGTTGGTGAATGCTTCTAGGCTTTGCTGCAACCCTTCTTGGCGCTCAGTGGTGGCTCTTGTGTCGAATCGAGGCACTACTATGAAGTGTTTGAGTCCAGCTTGCGCTTTGAGGTGGCTTGCGACTCTCTTGGCCTTCTCCAGGCAGGAGATTCGATTCCCGTTGTACAGGACCCAGTCATCTGCAAATAGGAATTTTGGTTGTACTTGCAGAAAGCGATCCAGTATGCCCTTCTCACCCGTATCAGGAGAGCAAGACGTAAAAATCGCCCCTATTGATGCCGTAGCCAAGAATACTACAAACGTGTCGATGCTGTTTGAACCAATGCAGGCAACACGATCAAGCTTCTGTGCACCAGCTCGAACGAGTCCATTTGCAAGACGAGCGATTCGACCTTGAAGCTGAGGGAGCGTGAAATTTTCAACCTCACTACCACCTTCTCGGATTCCTGTCAGGATCGTTTCACACGATCGACCTCGCACGTATTCACTTTCGAGAATATTCTGCGCGAAATTCAATCGTGCTTCTGGGAACCACCAAGGGTTTGGTCTCAGACGCTTGGAATCAGAAAGCGTGATAGCGTATGTTGGTTGAACTTGAGCCTTCACTTTGGTGAATTTCCAAACAAGCATCCAAAAGTCGTTCAGAGAAATTGTTGACCATTTCCATAGATCATGATAATCCACTATGATCATGTAAGACATCTCAACAACCTGACAGACGGCGACTTATACAGACTTACCTAAGTGCAGGTCGTGCTCAGAGTTTGCAGTGGAACGAAAAGCTTCGATGTTTGTTGAGGCAACATCTGGATGCTCCCAGATTTTAGTAAGAGACGTCGCCATGGTTGCTGCGGTGAACCAGTCAGAAGTTTGGCATCAATCATCCTGGAGAACATATATGAACCTTTCGCCATATCTATCATACCATCGAGACAGACGGCATCATCCGAGGGTGACAGCCGAGGCTAACTCAATACTCGAATAACTTTCAGTAGCATTTCCAATGGCCCTTCAATCCTGAGGGAAGACAAAACAGCCTTCAAGCCAAGATTTTGAACCATCATACTTGAACTGTGAATATCGTGAGCTTCAATTTGTCGTAGAAACAGAGGGGGGAAAAGGTATCGGCACACGTTCAGGTTCGGCTACGCAATATACTAGTATCTTATTTCGACGAAGCTGTGTGCTTGATAGCTCCATAATCTACTTCAAGGCATGACTTTGAACAGCAGAACTTGGAATTGAAAACTAACGACTATCCATCAGGTCTGGTGCCTATGTATTTGAAATAATTTTACAATATCTCGTCATTATAGATCAAATAGCCATCACAATAGAGTTAAGCAGCCGCTGCCACGTTTGCAAACTTGTATGAGGGATAGCTCTCCAGTGCCTCCTTTTCAACGGCGGCAATGTATGCAGGAACTCCACCAAAGAAGAACAAGGTCCTCTTCTCCTTGGATTTGACATTTGCTCCGACAGTCCAAGCACCCACGTCTTTTGCGCTTTGAGCAATGACAGTGGATTCAAACAACAGGTCGGTAAAGTCGCTCCATTTTTTTGCTGCATCCTGCGTCGCCTCCACACGTTCATGTCCATTGGCTTTCATATACGCGATTGTCTTCCCAATCCAGTCTGATGTGTTGTCGATGATGAGAGGTCCATTGGCGAAAGGTGCTTGTGGTCCGAAAATCATGAAGAAATTCGGGAATCCGGGAAGTGTAATCCCATGAACTGTTTGCAAGTCCTTTTTGAGCACATCGCCTAGGAGCTGATTCTCGCTGCCACGAATATCTATTGACGCTAAAGTCCCTGTGATAGCATCGAAACCTGTGTCAAGAGTGTTAATAGATTGTTCAAGGAGAGCTCAGAAGCATGTTGAAGGGGAACTCACCAATGGCGAAAATTATCATATCAAATTCGTACTCTGTGGTACCAGTCTTCAACCCAGTTGGTGTGATCTCTTGAATTGGATTGTTTTTGATATCCACAAGCTTGACATTATCCCTGTTGAAGGCTTCATAATAGTGATGGCCAACAGGCGGCCGTTTTGAAACGATTGGATAATCCGGGCATAGTAACTCTGCCGTTTCCTGGTCATTGACTATGGCTCGAATCTTGTTGCGAACAAATTCTGATGCTGCCTCGTTGCTCTTGGGGTTAAGCAGAATATCACCAAAAGTCTCAAAGACATATCGGAAGCCACCCTTCTCCCACCCAGCTTCCAGAACACGCTGGACTTTTGCATCGCTATCCATTTGATCAAACATAAGAGTCGAGTCGGTCATATCGAAACCATATATCTGACCTCGCGCTCGCTTGAAGACTTTCTCATAGTTTTGCTTGATCTCGTTCATCTGTTCTTCCATCAATGGGTGATTTCGAGCCGGCATTACATAATTTGGCGTACGCTGAAAGACAGTAAGACTTTGAACAGTATGAGCTAAAACTGGTACAATCTGCACTCCTGTGGCTCCTGTACCAATCAGAGCTACTCGTTTTCCTGAAAAGTCGACCTTGTGCTTCGGCCATAAGCCAGTCTGGTACCATTCACCCTTGAACGAGTCCAGTCCAGGGAATGGAGGTTTCAAAGGAGTGGCTAGAGGTCCCGTAGCGGAGATCAAAAATTTGCTAACAAATGTCTCACCTTGAGCTGTGGTTACTTTCCAAGTGTTGTTCTTTTCATCTCGGTGGGCTGACGCAATCCGCGAATTGAATTGAATGTCTTTGCGAAGGTCGAGATAGTCGGTCATTTGGTTGAGGTACTGCTCGACTTCATCTTGACGTGGAAAACGCTCCTTCCAACTCCAGTCCATCCCAATTTGCTCTAGAAACGTAAATATGTAAACCCAACTTTCGCTGTCAGTTCTAGCGCCAGGATATCGATTCCAGTACCAGGTCTGTAACGTTAGCATGTACTTGATTAGCGATGTTCAATGAGAGAAGGGTCAGGAAGCAATAATAGGAAAGTGGTTCTAAGATGAAGATAACTTGCTTGGTGGAACAGGGACTTCTTACACCTCCAACGCCAGATCCTGCCTCAAAGACTTTACCCCGGAGTCCTTGTTTTCGTAATTCATACAGCATGCGAAGCCCTCCAAACCCGGCACCGATGACTATGGCGTCAAAATCGACACTTGATTTTGTGGTATAGCCATTCACACCATTGGTTTGTGGTACGGCTGAAGATGACGCTTGACTAGACATTATGATTTGAACCGCTGCTAAGGTGTTTTCGTCTGACGCGTGAACGAAACTGAAGCAGGAAAACCGTATCTTCATTTCTAGAAGGAAGCGGCTATTATAACCCACGCCCTTATACAAACATCCCTTTGGCCAAGCAGTCAGTAGCCGAGGATATTCTTGTGCAGCCACCCGTTGCCCCAGCTTTCAATTTCATGCAAGTTTCTGCACAAGCAGGGTCGAGATTCAGTAACGCGTGCCTGAATCGGCCTTCGGAAATCTGATCCTCAAATTCTGCCCGCCAATGAACAGCAGATGGGGCACCTGTTCTTCACCTCTCTGTATCTCCAGATACATGTACTGATCCTTGATTAGCGAAAAGTGCTGCTGCACAAAGACTGGGTAGTAGTTGCATCATTCTAGGAGATATGTTGTCCAGCCCACTGTCGAATATCTTAATACGTAGCCTGTTCTTCGCTCCAATATATGCCTTGAGATTGGTGTGAAACTGCTTACTAAGTCGAAATTAGCTTCCCACATTGTCAGTGCTGCTTTTTGCTATGTGAAATATGTGTGTATAGCATTAGTTTTGATCCCGAACGTACACAGGTTTGCGCCACAGATCATGTTCGAATTTGTTCTCGGGCACGGTTCTGAAGCAGAGTGCGATTGAATTTCCCCGAAAGAAAAACCGAGACAACACTCGAATGACTGGGTGGCTGAACAACATGCATCGAGATTCAAAGTAAAGCTGTTCAAACAATGACCAGTCAAGATTTTTGTCGGTCCGGAAGTTGTTCAGTCGGCTTTGGTTTAGTGGCAAACCCATGGAGAGCAACCATGATACCTACATCCTCTCTGCTATTGGTTGTGCTACTGTGCTATTGAGGTTTGGTGTTGTTGATAGGTAGTGGGCTACACTGGGCTATCTAATAACCAAAAGGATTGAAGCTGAAGACCGTGAACTATTGCCTTAGGAACTACATCTAACGCTCTTGCGCACGCTCACTGCAGATCTATGGTTATCAAATTGAAATCACCAACACTAAACTTAGCTTTGTTGATTTTGCAACAGCCTCATCGTTTGCCCTCGGTAAACCTTCCTCTTGTCCTCAGATCTTTAGCCATGCTTGGCTCAGGGTTATTTCTCCCCTTGTTTAGGCTGTCAAAAATGAGTCACTCGATGGGCTGGGACCATCTCGAGATGAATATCTGGATATCACTTTGTTCATTCGACGCGATCGCCGTATGATAGAGTATGTGTTGACCTCCAAAGGTATTCTATGTCGAGAGTTCATATTTGCCGTTTTGATAAGCGATAGCCGTAGCCGGGGAACACACAAAATCTTTAGCCGAGACCTCCTCGGCCCTGCATGTGCAACCTCAAGGCCACAAACAAACAGAGATTCTTCACAATCTGCAAGCTCGAAGTGCCCGCTAACAAAGCCTTCTTGCCCTGGGTTATCAGCTTTGCTTAGTTATGTAGTGGAGCAGATAGCTTCTATGAAGGGTCGTGAAGATGAAGGACTTCTAGCAGTAAGCTGAAGTGGTGCAAGCTCGAATGCCTCAAACTAGGTTCATCATCTTTTCCTCTACAGCATTTAGTCTGTCAAGACTTGCAAACCCCAGGTCGTCCGCACGAATATCAGCCCGGGATGTCGGTAGCACTCTCTTGCCTCTCAAATTTGAACCTTCGAAGCTGTTCACGTTGTCATATGCAGAGGTTCGGGTCTATGACACGCAGCCTTGACTCTACAAAATGTGTTCGGTCTTATGCCACTATGAGAGCTGTTACTATCAACGGGAAGGAAGCTCAGTTAGTACACAATAGGCTTCTGCCCAAGCTGCGAGATGACTATGTTCTTGTGAAAACGCACTCAGTGGCGCTGAACCCGACCGACTGGAAGCATATTGCCTATGAGAGGGCAAAAGATGGCGCACTTGTTGGCTGTGACTTTGCTGGCGTGATCGAGGAGGTTGGACCGAAAGTCACCAAAGCTTGGAACAAAGGTGACAGAATCTGTGGCTGTGCTCATGGCGCGAATTTCGTGAACGAGGAGGATGGAGCCTTCGCTGAATTTATTGTGGCGAAAGGAGATGTGCAACTTCGAATTCCAGAACAACTTGCCGATGAGAAAGCTGCAACAGTCTCGCTTGGTGCCATCACTGTCGGACAAGGCCTCTACCAAAAATCTCTTGGTCTGAATCTACCGACCAACCCGACTCAGGCAGGGGAATATGTCTTAATCTACGGTGGAGGGTCATCTACAGGTGGGCTCGCCGTACAGTTTGCAAAACTGTAAGTTAACCCAGAGTTTCGGTGCACTTGAAGTTTGTCAAAATCGCCTCTCCTTGATCAAGGGCATTTCTTAGATTACTAACCTAACACACCAACTGTAGTTCCGGATATACTGTGATCACTACGTGCGCCGAGCAAAATTTTGCTCGACTGAAAAGTCTCGGCGCAGACTTTTGTTTCGACTATACCAAGCCAGGGATCGGTCATGCAATTCGCGAGCTTACAGAAAACGACCTGAGATACGCATGGGACACTATTTCAACAGAGTCTTCGGCAAGCATATGTGCCGATGCTCTTTCAACATACCCAGGAACTCGGTATGGTGCCATTAACCCTATAGATTTTCCACGGAAAGATGTCCTGTCAAGTTTTGTTGTCATGTACACTATGTTTGGCGAAGCTTTCACTTTTGGTAGCCAGAACTTCGCCGCCTCGGAAGAGGATTTTGAATTCGCAAAGATGTTCATGGCTTTGACCGAAGATCTTCTCACTCAGGTATGTTAAACAGTCGTGCATCCCCGATCCTGACTAACTCCAGCACAGGGCAGGCTAAAAACTCATCCTGAAGTACTGGGAAAATACGGACTTGCTGGTATCAAAAAAGGACTGGACGAACTCAAAGCTGGAAAGATCAAGTCTGCGAAGCTGGTCTACAATATCGCAGATACGCCATAGATATTGAAACACTTGCGACCGCCAGAGGTTTCTGGAAAGAGTGCTAGACAAAGATGTTCGCGCCAAACCTCTGAAACTCGGTAGCGGATTATGACACACGGATGGAGCTTTGATAGCACAGTATCAGGCCTGGATAACCCCAAATGCTCCTACTTTAGTAGGCTAACCTGACGGTGCTTTTTACTGAAAGAGAGAGCATGTATAATAGTAGCTATCAAGGCGTCAGGAGAAAGACAAGCTCTTCACCGCTACTCTATATTGTTTCAAATGATCCTACTTGCATGCCATCGGTCACGAAAACTAAAGGCCGACTTTAAATCGAGGCGCGTACATGAGAGGCTTTCCGTTCTATATTGAACCCTTTCCAAGACCGCAATGCAGTACTGCAGGTCTCTGCATACACATTGACACCACCTAGATACAGCAAAAGTTCTCTAGGTTTCCCGGGGATATTGGCACCCATGTACCATGAGTCAACAGATGGGTACAAAGTCTGTTCTCCAATCCTTTTAACCTCCGCGTACCATTCTTCAGCAGATTTTTCTTGAGCTTCAATTGACTCGATTCCTTCCTCTTGCATCTTTTGCAGTGCTTGCGCAACCCAATCCACCTGAATTTCAATTATCGGAGGACCATTAGCGAAAGAAGTTGGAGCTTGTGGACTGTACACCATAAAGAGATTAGGCATGTCCGGTATCATTAGACCGAGATAGGTTCGTACTCCGTCTTTCCATCGCTGTCTGAGAGAAATGCCGTTTTTGTCTTCTAGACCCATGTCGAGAAGGCTGCCAGTAACTGCATCGTACCCAGTTGCAAGAATGACAACATCGAGTTCGTGTAATTTTTCTGTTGTTAATATTCCATTACCCTGAAACGAGTCAATCGGTGTAGCTTTGATATCAACCAGTTTCACGTTGTCCTGGTTGATTACATCATAGTAATCCTGCTCCAGACTGGGTCGCTTCGTGGCAAACCAAGACTTCTGTGGGATTGGTGCTGCAATTGCTGCCTTTTGCGGATCACTGATTCTCTTTCTGACTTTTCTGGCCCAAAATTCATAGAAGATCTTATTCGCCTCTTTGTCGAAAATGAAGTCACGATAAGTGCCTTGGTTGAACGCAAACCCTCCGCGGCTCCAGCCTTCCTCCATCCGTTGTTCACGTTCGGCTAGGGTTACCTCCCAGAACCCCTTCGAAGGTGTCTTAAATGGGAAGCCTGCTCGACTGGTTTTGCAGCCGTCATACAGGAACTCATATACCATCTTTGATGTTTCCTGTTCCTCAACACTTAGTATTCGCTGTCGCATAGGTAGAGCACATATAGGGGTCCTGATAAAGACTGACAATTCACAATCTTGTTTACCCAGTTCTTGAACGATCTGAACTCCAGTTGCGCCGTTTCCAATCACTCCAACCCGCTTTCCTCTAACATCCAGACCATCCCTCGGCCAGTCAGCAGCGTGGATCGTCTTGCCCTTGTACACATCCAGCCCTTTCATAGCAGGAATATGCTTCTTGTACGAAGATCCTGTGGCAAGAATTAGGTATCTGCACCAGACGATGCGACCTCCCCTCGTCCTAACTGTCCATGTCTTGCCGTCATATTTTGCCTCGGTCACGATCGTATTGAAGTATGCATCCGTGCTAAGATCCAGCACCTTATCCACATGTCTGAAGTAGCGCTTGAGCTCCTCATGCGAAGGAAATCGCTCGGTCCAATTCCATGTCTTCCAGACTTCGGGGATTGAAAACGCATAATAGGGCATTTCAGAGTCAACACGAGCACCAGGGTAGCTGTTCCAATGCCATGTTCCTCCAAATTCGGAGCCTGCTTCAAAAAGCTTCGTCTTAAAGCCTAGTTGACGTATTTTCCACAAGGCGTACATGCCTCCAAACCCGCCCCCCACAACTAGCACATCAGTGTGGAAGCTCTTATCTTCTCGCGGGCTGGCCCCAGCGTAGGTCTGCACCTCTGTATTCTCAAGGACTGGCATGTTGTATTGTATGAATGATAGATCTAATGGAACTGTACAGGTTTATCGCTTTTCGCTTGATTAGATGTAATGCAGGAAGTTATTTCGGCAAAATCAAGCATTAAGTTTTTTCTACAATTAACCTCGGAAGAAGCAAAAATGTCACCGGTGTTCTTCGATATCCAGATATGCGCTCTTTGGATCATTCTATGACATCCAGTAGGAGACCATACGAGCTACTTCCAAAGGAAAGCTAGTTGGCGTTACATATGACTGTGATGTCTCACGTGAGACCGAGTACTAGACTACGTTAAAAGACCAATATACTGTTGTATTGCCTTAGCATTTTGAATGTTCAGTAATACTCTCGGGGTCCGTACGATTACAGAAAAGTCGAACAATAGTTTGAGAACAGGACTGAATTCATCTACTCCCAGAAGTGCTGACTCGAAAATCTAATATCATAGATGCATTTCGTCTCGAGTTGTGCACAACTGCAGTCTATCCATTCTTCTTGGTCGTTGAACCTGCATCAGCCGAAAGTCAACTACAATCTTTTGTCAAGTCTCACTGAAGGGAAACTGGCCAATTCTTGGTTCACAGACTGTGTGCTCTGTAATCTCTCCACAGAAAGCATTCATGCTTCATGCGTCTGCAACGATGGTCCTTCTTGTGCTGCTCAACTTGAAAATTCTAGCTTATCAAATGCTTTGTAGCCTGACTCAACTTCACGTTTTTGCAGCACGACCGCCAGTATGGGTGACCCACTATAGCACGTATCTATAAAGAGGTGAATGATCACCGAGATCGAGCAGTTCCTCTTGGACATAATTAGCAAGACAAAATTCGGCGAATATGCTGGGATCGACTTACGCTCGGTAAATCTAGCTCGGATCTCCTCTTCGCTCAATCTGTCCCTCTTCTGGTTTGCTCGTTTGTATACAAAGCGCAGAACAAATGTAGCAAGAATCGCCATACACACACATGCAAAGCAAAATCCGTAGCCAAGCCAGTAACGAGGAGCCTGATTAGCGATGAAGATATTGGAGCCAATAATACCTCCTGCATTTGCAAGACTGATTCCTAAAGCAATGCCGACTGAGCGCTTCCAAGTTGGTGCTAGGTTGTTACCAAGCCATGATGCCATTGCAATGACAGGTGGGTACAATCCTGCTGTAATGAAAAACAACCAGCCATACGTCAGACCAGGATATTTCGGATGGGGGATAGCAAGTAGTCCAAGGAATCCAATCGCACCAACCGAGTATGGAATTACAATGAAAAGCCACCTATTTCGTCGTCGATCAGCAAGCCAGGAGCAAAGTAGTGTTGTTATCAGGCCCAACACGTAGAGCGGAAGAGTAAGAAGCTGTGCATTTGCAGCTGTATAGCCAAGAGACAACACAATAGTGGGAGCAGTAACCGTAAAGGCATAGACAGGTACACTAGACCAAGTAGAATTAGCTAGACTTCTTTCTGGTTGAATGTAGATTCGATGAGCACATAGAAAGACGTACGTATTTCCCCAAAAGATGAAGACAGCAAACCAAATCTTCCAATCAAGTAGCGCACTGCGAATGAATTTCCACTGAAACTTCTCTTTGGTTTCCACTCTTCCTGCTGAAGTTCCTGAGTCCTGTTCCAGTCGGCGTCTAATGATCGCTTTTTCTTCAGGCGTAAGGAAGCGCGCAGTTTCAGGCGAATCTGGTAGTATGAACGGCGTCGTTAAGCCCATAAGTATTGTAATTAGCCCTTCAAGGATAAAGATCCAACGCCAACCAGCCAAGTTGCAAATTCCATCCATGTGCTGGATGGCATAGGCGAGAAGTCCAGAAAATGCACCAGCCAACGAGTCAGCAGTGTAGAAGATAGCAAGTCGAGTCTGCACTTCAAATCGGCAATACCACGTTGTGACCAAGAAAGCAGCAGCCGGGAAAAAGCCCGCTTCAGTCACTCCTAGAAGAAATCGGGTACAGATGAGCTGATGATGATTTTGGACAAATCCTTGGCCCAACATTACCTACACCAGTATCAATAATTTGTAGAAATCAAGCAGGCTGGTGAATATTTACCGTCCCCCATGCAGTAGCAATGGCACCTATCCACAAAGATGGCTTTATGAGCTTTAGCACGATGTTGCTCGGCACCTCAAAGATAACGTATGGGATGAAGAAAACCTTTGGTTGTCTCAGCAAAGCTCTGCACAAAACTCTGCATCGGGGTCTTTCTTACTGTTAGTGCTAGATTAAATTGCCCGCTAGTAAGCTTGAGTTCTTTGTTCATTCCAGCAACCTTCGCGTTACCAATGTTGCTTCGATCGAGGAAAGAGATCAAGTATAGGAGCGCAGAATAGGTAGAAGTCGCCGATCGACTTTGCGAAGTAGTTTGATTGTTTCCTTGTCATCGTAGCGTGGTAAATTCAATTCATCGATGGCATGGTCGATACCGGCTGTGTTAAAGACTTTCTCTACTTCTTCCGTGCCCTCACTAACTTCACCTTTGCGCATTATACTCAGATCCATCACAGAACTATTATTTTTTGGTCCAAGCAGTTGTACGCAAAACATGAGACTATCGCTGTAGATGTAAAAGAGTTGTTTAAAGTGTAATATGCTCCCTACATTTCGCATTACCCGAGGCCCGACGGCCGTCCCTACCAGAAGCGGCCGCACGTGGCGAAGATGAGGGTATGTGCATTCGATGTATGATCAGCATGGAGCAAGTCTCTATGGATTTGAATGAGGGTCCAGGAGTACGTCTTCCGGCAATGCAATATGTCGAAGCATCATCATCCGAGGTGTATCTGGGGGTGGCCTCTCTCCGTTCCTGATTCCACTTTGAGCTGGTTGCTTGATGTAGGATTTCAGAAGCTGGTTACATTGAACATCAAAGAGCCCTTTTCAAGTGCTCAGACATGACCCCAATAGCCGAATTGATGCTAGATTTAATAGTCCGCAACTGCAAGACTAGCTCCGTACTGCCATAAGCGCGGTAGATGTGAGTTGGCAGACCTGCGCAATAGTACGATGGCTAACTTTCACATGACTTCTGGGTAATGTTGCAAGTGGGTTGCCGAACTTCGGCTACATATTGTTCATTCTCTGCGTATCGCAGTGGAAGATAGGAAAGCCATAAGAGAATGGTGAAACTCATGAAGGTGCAGGTTAATAGTGTTGGTTTGTCTTGTCCCATTAGCCAGCCACAAAGTTTTTTAGGATGAACAGTAAGTTCATCACTGCGTAATGGAAGCTCTATCAACTATGCAATTTTATGTGGAAACAGCGCACAAATATTCCCCGCTTAAATATGACGTATTTCTATCGAATATGATACTATCGTCCAGCTGAGTTCTGAGTGAACTGAATAGGTGCAGGCTTATATCTCCTTTTTTCCTTCGGAGAACTGGCTTATGCCTCCATTGAACCAATCTGCTTTAGACTTCATTCAACTGTACCATAAGCAGTTGTTTGTGAGCAGTGCACGATATCACGCTTTCTTATGGGCGGACTGGTTGATATCATTCACGCCATGAGCTATATAAGAGACATCTGGTTAGCCAAGCAGTGTTGGAAAATGTGGAGATATCTGGATGCATGGCCTTTAGTTGGACAGAACCAGAAGGTCTGACCCGAAGAGCTTTAAGCTCTGTCATGTGGTGAGACTTTCTGGGCCTTTTCAAGGGTGGTGGTATTCGATCCGAAGTCTCATCGGAAAATTGAAGAAAGCTTGTCCATGACAACCAACGAGATAACACTGAGAGGGTTAAAAATCAGTAAGTCACACGATGGCTGCATATTAAACTTACGAATGTGGTGCCATCCGCGAGAAGTAAGCTGGAAACCCTCGATAGAATCCTGACAAGCCCTCGTCCCGAGCGACTTTAACAAAGCAATCGAGCATGCCAGTGTAATGTCGGCTTCCTCCAGGAATTTCTTGCTGACTTTGCAATCTACTCTTCACAAAATCAAATGGCATGCTGAAAAATGCTGCGCAGAATCCACCAATCGCGGACGCTACCAGAGTCCGAGCTCGGTCTGAAAGTTTAGTATGAGTTTGAAGTTGATGTTTCGACTCGGAGAAAAAGGCCAACTGCCCGAAGTTCGTAGACATTGCTCGAATGATGGTTGGGAAGCTGCCGCTCCACAGTGCAGATATACCTTCTTGCCTAGATATTCCAGTAAGTGCATCAATCACAGACCGGTAGTTCTTGCGCTGGCTCACCGGGCGCAACCCATCCGACTGTATACGAATCAGTGCGACCTCGGTCGGATTGCCAATTGCAGCTCCCAAACCACCAGCGCACACACTCGCAAGCGCGCGCTGCCAAAAGCCATATGCAGACCTGGTCCTCTCAGCTCTTCGTTTAAGAAAATCTTCAAATTTGACAAATAGCCCCAAACGGCTGGTCCCATAGACAACTTGACGCGAAATGGCAGCAGAGATGCCTTGGTAGAATCCGAGTACTTTGCCATTAGACCAAAGGTCTTTGACTACCGTTACCGAAAGAGGCCCAGTCGTGCTTCTTGTGCCTCTGTCAGATAACTGCATTCGAACTTTGATCATGTCCAAAGGTTGTACACAGATAGTTGCAACGATGCCGGAACTGCCACCAATAATGAAAGGCAAAGCATTGGTAAAGACTGGATTGCGTGGCTGCAAGGGAGCACTGGCGATTTCGGTAGCATCTTGATATTTCGTGCCAGCAACATCTTCGATAGAAGCAGACATAGGATGTCGAATACTGCTTCTCCTTACAACAGATGCTTTGTCACAGAAACTATTGTCTATTTTAAATGAAACGAAATCTTCTCGAACACGAACCATGTGTGTGAGAATTTTCAACGTCTGGATGTTATCTCTGGTTAGATCAGCACCAAAACCCTTGCCAGCTTTCTAGACCACTCATCTCCGGGCTCAGTCCAACAGTGAACACGTGTTGCTTCGTGCATTAGCAGATTATGCGCACAAAGGCGACCACTGCCTCGGTGTGCACAGCAAGTAGCTGTGCCAGTTTGCTCGGCCAAACAGATCACAAAAATCATTTGGACTTTCCATAACCTCGGTAACCGCTTTGAGCACAATTAGGGGTTTAGCACGTGACTGGATGGCTTCGGTATACTCAGGCAAAGCATAACCTTAGTAAGCCATTGATTGTTGTTTTCAAGAAATGATCAAGGCTGGTTTCAGGTTATTGTCCTGCTCGCTCACCTTCAGACTCTCACATTGAGGAAGAATCTATACTAGTGTAGTGACGAACAAGGAGTTGTCTGTCACGAAAAGGACCAACGTACAGTATGACCACCTTTGCCAGACGGCGATTTACATCGATAGGATGGTCATTGGTGAAGGAGCGCCGGTGTGCTCGTTTTCAGACACGAGCTCTTCACGTAAAAGCGACTGAATTCCTCCAGAATAATCAACCAGACTGGACAGAATCGATGCATGAAGTGCGCGAAGCAGTATCAAAGATATGTTCGAGATATACAGATGAATATTGGCTTGAGAAGGACAACAAACATGAATTCCCATTAGACCTTCATCGCGATTTAGCGAAAGACGGTTGGCTTGGTATCTGCATGCCCCAGGAGTACGGCGGGTCTGCATTAGGTATCTCAGAGGCTACGGTCATGATGCAAACCATCTCAGAATCAGGAGGAGGAATGACAGGAGCCTCATCAGTACACATGAACATCTTTGGTCTAGAACCTGTGGTAAAATTCGGTAGTCCCGAGCAGAAAGAGCGTATGCTTGTACCGCTTATCCAAGGAAAAGAAAAGTCCTGTTTTGGTGTTACGGAACCGAACACTGGCCTCGATACATTAAAGTTGCAATCGCTTGCGCAGAAGCAAGGAGATCACTATGTTTTGAGTGGCTCGAAAATCTGGACTTCTACAGCTCAGATAGCAGAAAAGATACTGATCTTGGTCCGAACGACACCACTAGACCAAGTCAATAAGCCGACTCAAGGGCTGTCTCTCTTTTATACTGATTTGGACCGCTCAGTCGTCCAAGTCACAGAGATCCCTAAGCTTGGCCGCGCAGCAGTAGACAGTAATGTCATTTTCTTCGAAAATTGGAAGGTTTCAAGAGAAGACCTGATCGGCGAGGAGGGCAATGGATTCAAGATGATAATGCACGGCATGAACGCGGAGAGAATACTGGTGGGTGCTGAGGCACTAGGTCTAGGGTATGCGGCTTTACGTCGAGCTGCCATCTATGCGCAAGAGCGTTCAGTATTCGGTCGGCCCATCGGGAAGAACCAAGGTATTCAACACCCTCTAGCAGAGTCATGGATGAAGCTTGAAGCTGCAAGACTAATGCTCTATTTGGCTGCACGACTATACGACCAAGGACATAGTACCGGTGAATATGCCAATGCCGGGAAGTACCTAGCTGCCGAAGCAGCGTTTGAAGCATGCGAAAGGTCGGTATTGACGCATGGTGGTATGGGCTATGCTAAGGAGTACCATGTTGAGCGCTACTTTCGGGAAGCTATGTTGCCTAGGATTGCTCCGATCAGCCGGGAAATGATCTTTAACTATATAGCGGAGAGAGTGCTGGGTCTTGATAGGAGCTACTAGAACTAAGCCCGCCCGTTCTGTGCCCTGCAACTCTCAGAGACGACAAACAAACTTCTAGTAATTTCAAGGTCAACCATTGTTACTGCTCAAAGAATCCAAGCTGTGCATACAACATAGCGCTGCATCTTATATGACTGCGACTCGGGATTGTTCTTGAACAGGGTTGACCTTGCAAGGCTTTGTGGAACATGGAAAAAGCCAACAGATAACACTGCAACTACACAACTGAATTTTAGCTCTTTGGCGGTCAGTAATGCAAAAGATCCTGTATTATCTTGGTATGGTTTGGTGGAAGTGAATTTCAATCCTGGTCGCGGGGTCTATCGCGCTCGCTATTATCGAAAATGTTCCACTTTCACCACTGATGAGTGAAACAGCTTAGCCTCGTCGACTTGGGTATTCTGGGGGCCACTGATCCATATATGCTACGCCAAAGGCCTAAAATGCCAGTATTCGAGCAGCTTAGGGCAAGCGCAAAGATTCAGCAGAATTTAACCATATGGAAAGACGAGGTCACATTGAGTTTTGACATCGTTTGATAGTACACCTGAAAGGTAGAAATTAGGATTACTTAATGTTACCAAATCTTGACCACGCGGAATTTTTGCGCCTGAACTTAAGGCTGAGATCTACTCAGAACTAGGCATCCTGGAGCAAGAGTCAGTACGCATTGTAGGCATCGGCGGCTTTTCGCGATGCTCCCTAACAATTTCAATTACCGCGGTAATGATCCAACACAACACTGGATTCGATCTTTCCTCGGTCATGGAACCTCAACAAATCATGATGCTATCGTCCTTGGGGATCAATCGTCGATTCTCAATGATGCACCACAAGCAGAGATTATGCTTAGTTGCCTTAAAAGAAAGGTCTAGCTAGTCTTTGCTTCTCAAGTCACTGGACACATCGCAAGGAAGCTCGCTTGAACGGGAACTACCATTTCACAAACTTTCGAACTGTACAGCTTTACATGCGGACAGTGGTTACAAATACCCCTCTTACCCCTCCAGCCCCTCGAGGTGTCTGATAATCTTGTGTATCATCTAAATATCGTGCTTCATCATGGGTTCTCTTGCTCAGAGCAAAGACTTGGACCCGAGATCTTTCACCAAGCTTTACATAAATGGTGAATTCGTCAAATCGTCATCTGACAGGACCCTCACTGTCAGGAATCCGAAAAACAACACCGTTGTGGCAGACGGTATCCCAATCGCCAACGAAGCAGATGTAGACCTAGCTGTGAAGCACGCTGAAGAGGCCTTTTGGGGGTCATGGAGCAAATTTACTGCTATGCAGAGGATGGAATGCCTGCATAAATTAGCCGCGATCATGGAGGAAAAGCTGATACCAGTCTTAACGCTTGATTCATTGACGTCTGGCAATCCGGTATCTATTATACCCACTCGTGAAAAGAACTACATCAAGAATTGCATTCTTTATTACTCTGGCTGGACAGACAAGCAAAAAGGGGATTATTTCCCAGCCGACGATGGTATGACGTTTCCCTGAGATCAATTGTTTACTCCTACTGATACAGTTATCTCTTAGGCTTCGTCAAGTTAGTCCGGCATGAGCCACTGGGAGTTTGCGCCGCAGTGAACCCATTCAATGCTTCGGTTGCTACTTTTATTCTGAAGGCAGCGCCATGCCTTGCTACTGGCAACGTCCTTATCGTGAAGCCATCCGAAAAGACCCCACTTGGGTCGTTGGCAATGGGTCCATTATTCGAGCAGGCTGGCTTCCCTCCTGGCGTCGTCCAGATTTTGACGGGAGATGGTTCTACCGGCGCACTTCTAGCCAAGCATATGAGGATTCGCAAAATCAGCTTTACTGGAAGTATTCCAACGGGCAAGGCTATTCAACAAGCTGCCGCTACAAGTAATTTGAAGCGCGTCACATTGGAGCTAGGAGGGAAAAGCCCTGCGATTATCTTCGACGATGCTGATCTTGAGAATGCCCTGACCTGGACAACTAATGCGATCCTAGCTCGTTAGGTCAAGTTTGTGTTTCAGCGACTCGATTATATGTGCAGGAATCCATTTCTCAGAAATTCATCGACAGATACGTGGAAAAAATGAAGGCTGCAGCTGCAGACCTTGGCGACCCTCAAGACATGTCCGTTAAATTAGGGCCTCTGGTAGATGAGACGCAATTCGAACGAGTAAAGGGCATGATAGAGAGAGGTAAGAAAGAGGCCGAACTAGTGGTTGGCGGCGTCCAGCACGGTGATACAGGTTGTTTTATGGAGCCAACGGTTTTCCTTAATCCGAAAGCAGATGCTGAAATTTATCGACAAGAGATTTTTGGTCCCGTTGCTGTCATAAAGACATTCCGAGCAGAAGAGGAGGTTCTACGGTTCGCGAATGACACAGAATATGGCTTGATGTCTGGTGTCTTCACAAGCAATCTCACCAGAGCCTTGAGAGTATCAGCACATCTCGACACAGGCGTTGTTGGCATAAACTGTGTGTCGTACATGAACATGCAAGCGCCATTCGGTGGACGGAAACAGTCGGGCATTGGCCGGGAATTTGGAGAATATGCTTTGAGAGCATATACTGAGCCCAAAACTATCCTGATAAACATGAATGTGTGATCGCAGGGCGCGTTTGCTTCGCCCTTTGGATGCCGCAAATACTATAACAGTAGTAAACAGCATTGCTGGAACTGATTATACTGGGAATTTGTCCATTCATTTAAGTAGAGAACATTTCTAGTCCGGTGAAGAGAAGCTTAATTGAATGATGTGGATGAGTACGTATTTCCACTACTATGATGCCTAACTGTATGTTGGTTGACCACTTATATACCGGATATCAACCGCTGATCGATTATTGACTAGTTTAAAATATGTAAAATATAAACGAAATAGATATCGTTCTTAGTATATACACTAATTAGATTATAACTAGGACGTTCTTTACCTCTTACTTATAAATTTAAAAACTTAAAAATCGTAAGTAAATATTTATTATTATTAAGATCAGTAGGTAGCGGTAGTGGGTCTCCCTTCGATATCTACGTTACTATCAGGACCAGCGTAGCATTGGGCCGGGAGATCGAAGCCTATGGAATCAGATTATTATTATGCCTATCCTATGGATAACGATACAACGCTTAAGCGAAGAGAAGGTAAGACGGACCTCTCATACGATTCGTATGGGAGGTTCGTCGGTTCGGCTCTTAGCAATTCCCGAAATGGTAAGGCCGATTCTCCATACGATTCGTATGGGGAATCGGTCGGTATGTTCCTGAACCTATTCTTCCTGGGATTCATGACAGTTACGCACCCGCACTTCGCTAGATAATACTATGTTCTTACGGTAAAATGTCGTAAGTAATCAATTGCAGCGTCTTATACAAAAGGCTTGCTAGAATAATAGGTAACTACGATGATCCGTCGTGGGCAGGCATTTCCCCTATTTTGTTACGTGGCGCTCCCTAGTATTCGACTGGATTCTACATCCATGCGGTTTATCACTTAAATGGAGTTTCTGAAGTGACACGCAGGCAAGTACCTGTCTAAGCAGCACAGCATCGTGTCTCCCAAGCCTGCATTGTATACTCGAATATCCGAGCAGGCTTTTTAGTTTATCAGCATGGTCAAGTCCAATCGAATTTATCTCTCTCCATGATTTGAACAACCGCGGTCTCGGCATCTCGATACCTGCCTCTATGCAACAATATGCTAGCAAGCACACTGAGACAGTAATGACGTAGTGATGTTCTGAACCAAGAAGTCTCTCATGCGACCGAGAGCTTGTCGAATTATGACTTCTGCCTCGTGGAAGTCGCCCGGAAGCTCTTTTGATTTAGCCACTTCTGTAATTCGACAAAGTAATTCTTCATCGTTGGTGCCATATATTTTGACTGCCAGCTAAACAATCTTCAATGTCATTGATGAAGCTGATTCATATCGTCCTTCTGCAATGAGACAGCGATAGACGTGATCTTAGAATAAAAGGTGGCGCTTGCTTTCGTTGTTCAGTGGTTGCTCGCGCTCGAGAATCTGTTCAGCATGGGGCGGGATCGTTATCCATTGGGGCCGATTATTATGGTCCGCATATTCGATAACAAGTCAAGTAAGATATCCAACGCTCGTTTCATCCAAATTGTAAATTCCTTGTTGCTTTTCCGCCCAATTGCGAGCGACTAAATACTCAGCTGGTGCACATCAAAAGTTTGCTTATGATTGTTTGAGTTAACCAGAAAATGGGACAAAAGCGTCCCTAATGATTTTGTCAGAGCTATCTCGTTATCCGAAAGATGTAATAGGTTTCTCGGCATCTTCCTGGCATCCAGGCAAGAAATGAGTCTTAGGATGTTGGCTGCACGATCATGTCAGCCATAGAAAACAGGTCCTGCAATGCTGAGTCTTGGCCAACTGTGAGTGGTCGAAAGCAGCCTCTCTCGCTAACAGCACAGATTCCTTCTGAGTCTGCATGGAAGCGACTATTTTCGACAGTCAAAGCACATGAACCAAATATGTCCGTGGCTTATTCCTACCAGCCTCTGAAGTACGATGATTCCATCCGTTTGCTGACCGTTTATGGTCACCTCTTTTCCGATAGTAAAGAGCCGCTCCACTGCGCGCTGACCGAAGTCAGATTGGCCGATGAACCACAGTTCCTGGCATTGTCTTATGCATGGGGTGACCCCATTCTCGACCAGCACATTCACATTCAACGCCATGTTGGTGATGGCGGGGGCTGCTGTTCGGAGGTCCAGCTCAGTGGCCTTGAATGCTGCGAGGACAGGCCATGTCTGGAACTTGTCATCACCAGTAATCTCAGAGACGCACTACTCCATATTCGTCAGCCTTACCATGATGTCGTTCTTTGGGTGGACGCGGTAGGCATCGATCAGCAAAACATGTCAGAACGTAATCAACAGGTGAAGATGATGACCCAGATCTACGAATCTGCTTCCACAGTCGTTGTCTGGCTGGGATGTGACGATACTTTCAGCTCCGAAGCTTACGATTGGCTGGACTCTCTGCGATCTGAACTCTTGAAGACTATGGATTATGAGGATCTAGCTTATCGGGATTACAATTCATTCATTAAAGCCTTCAAGAACTTGAACACTGACAAGGAAAACTATTTCGATATTAGCAACACCGAGGTTCGTGCGCTACTCGAAACGTTCATGCGTCGGAGTTGGTGGTGCAGACGCTGGGTCGTACAAGAGGCTGTGTGCGCTAGAGGTGCAGTTATACAATCCGGGCATCGCATGATCGAGTGGGAGTTATTGGAAGCTCTGAGTGTGGCCTTGGAGTCTGGGTCGTTCCAAGTACCGCAAAATTTGTTCCTGGATATGATCTACACAGTGCAAAGCATACGCGATATCTCCAGCATGAGGCAGAAGCGTAAATCCTTCCATGATGCAAGCAAA
The DNA here is from genome assembly GCA_030247915.1 of Neophaeococcomyces mojaviensis. Classification (NCBI taxonomy): domain Eukaryota; kingdom Fungi; phylum Ascomycota; class Eurotiomycetes; order Chaetothyriales; genus Neophaeococcomyces; species Neophaeococcomyces mojaviensis. Next base: position 174,227 of record JAPDRQ010000030.1, on the reverse strand, counting down.
CTGATATACCTGTTCAGGACTCTCGAGGACTCCCAAGCCACTTTCCCGCAGGACGCGGTTTACTCTGTGCTTGCATTGTTCCAGCCACTTTCCGACAGTATTTCTGTAGACTACGATAGACCGGTGTCCGATGTCTATCTGAACGTGATTCAATTGACCCTGAACGAACCCACATTTTTCGCCCTACTATGCGAACACCGAGTCGCGATAACGGTCCCAGAGTCAAAAAGTGGGTGGGACGAAGAAGAAAGACACATCATACCATCTTGGCTCCCCGATCTTGAGCGCAGAGGTCCTGCTAAGTTAGTCATTCACTATGAATTCTACTTTGCCAGTGGCTTTGACCATCCTATGAAGCCAGATGTCTCTTTGGAGGGACGAACACTCATATTACGAAGCCTGTATTGCACAAATGTACAGATACTAGCAGACAATCCTGACGTCGCAACTTGTGAACCAGATCGTTATCATTGGCTGCGCGATTGGCTGCTGTCAAGTCGACGAACCCTCTGCACGGATACGACTATCACTCGCGAAGAGTGGATTCGATGCCTCTCGGGCAACGATATAAACGGTGTTTGGTATGGGTGGAAAGTTGATGTACAGGACTCGGAACTGACTGCACAAGGCCATCAGGGGCTGACAACGACTATGAAGGCATATGACGAACTGCCTCGGACTCGAAAGTCGCTAGGCGACCCGAAGGCTCAACTCTGCTTTGTGGAAGATTCTGAAATTCTCTTAGCTGCCGAAGCCATTGTGGTCATGAACTCAGTCATAAGAATGATCCAAACTGGTTTCCAACTCTGTCGATTCACGTGCGGTCGCCCAGGATGGGTGCCAGAAACCAGTCTAGAGGGTGATACTGTCCACATTCCATTTGGCTCGCGTGTGCCCTTCGTACTGCGCCGGTACCGGGCCGATCCATCACACGATGATAACGGACTGGGCAAGGAGAGGTACTTCACAATGGTGGGCACGGCATACGTTCATGGAGTCATGGCAGGCGAGCTCTTCGAGGACGAGATAGAAGTGGAAGCGACTGCAGTCACGATCTACCTGTACTGAATTATGCAGCTGCAGCGACGATCAGATAAATGAGCGTATGGTCGAGTTCGTCGAGCGTCCTACTCCTACTCCTCCTACTACTCCTCCTCCTACTACTCCTCCTACTACTACTCCTCCTCCTCCTCCTCCTACTACTACTACCACTACTTACCTTCTTGAGTGGAACCTTTATAGTTCTACTTATACCACTACTAATTACGTAGAGATAATAGCCGTATGATATATATAGTAGAAATGTATAATATATAAGTTTACTCTCTTTCTAAATAATATTTAATATTATATATAATGCTAGTAATATATCTTCTTGTAGTCTAAGAAACCGTAGGCTAATAGTTACTGCGATACTCCTAGATATAATATATATAACTAAATATAAGTAAATCGTTGAATGAAGGTTACAATATTAGCTAATAGTAACCTAGTAGTAATTATATATCTAATACAGAACTAGATTAGTATGGAGTACTAGTATAGATTACTAGTATAGGTAGAAGAGTGTAACTTATATTAACTTCTATCTAGTTCGAAGATTTTTGGTTCTGATTAATTGTCGTTTTTGTAAATACTTTTGCTTTTAATAGACAAATCAGTACGCCTCAGATATTTCTTTCTTTCTTTCTTTCTTTCTTTAGTAGTCACGTGTTGGCGTACGCTTTGGCTACCCCGTTCGAGGGCGACCCTCAGACGGCCATACTTTTCTACCTGACCCATAACAGCTCGCTGAGTATCTTGTACCCTTTAACTTTAAATGTCAATACCTCTGCACGGTATCTTCAGTCTCGTCTTTCTTGGAGATTCTCACTCTTCCAATGGTATCTAGTTATGGAGTTGCGAGAATTGAGGACGAGATCCGCCAGGTTCTGTATATTCAAGATAAGAATATGAGGTTCCTGAGCGAGGCAGTTCCGGCGTTGTGGATTTTGCTAGCTTTAGTAGCATTCCCACATTAAGCCATTCACCATAGGAAGAGCGTTGGTAACAGAAGACATATCCTACAACAAACAAATAGTGAAGAATACAACTGAAGCTTGAGGAAGTTGGAGTTTGCAGAATCGCTCATGTTCTGATAGCCATAGGGCAGGAATTCTTGAGATCGCAGATATCCGCACAAGCTGTCGCACTTTTCCGGGCATTAAGCGCCCTTACGCACTTCTGTGGCTACATCAACTGCTTGTTCCAACGGTCGCTTGGGGGAATATCAACCACTTGAGAGCACTATATGGCTATCCTGTGACTCTGCTGTTATGTTTTTGATGCCGTTGATATGTGAAGGAAAAGGCAGCTTGTGTAAGTCAGGTTGCGCCGGAGATTCGCATAGGTCACCTCATAAACCCTGGTTAGCATTGGAAGGTGCTGCTGCTCTACGATAGGAAATAGGATACACAAAGCAATCTTCATAGCAAATCGTCCATTAAACGGTCCGAGTAATAACTCCATAATTAATGAAACAGTGCCTGCCTGCATATATATACTTTGTTGGTGAAGACTGGCGTGTTTACCAGCTAGATGTAGCACATTGTACCTGAGCTCGTACTTCGACCCATAGTTGCTGTATGAAGACTGGGCCTCGACTCTGATAAAGAGAAGCAATGATACAATCATGAACTGTAGATATGAAGATGCAAGTTTTAGGTCACTTTTGTAGGCAGAGGGCATGTCTCGGAAGCTTTTAACTGCGGTACAGATAGAAATACTCCATCGTCGGTGTTTAGGAAGATGGAGACGCTATAACCGATGACGTGAGAACTGAGCTAGGAATGATTTCCATGTCGAGGCAAGCCCCACGTTGTATGAATTGGAGTCTTTCGGCAAGCGGAAGGTACGACCGTTCTTTGAATTAGCAGGCAGCGGGGTTTTAGGAGCCGTCGCAGAGATTATAAAAACATGTAAGACCTCTTCGTAGTTGAGCTCTATAGTTTGAACGAGCAGCAAACACTTCCCGAGTTTCTTAAGCAAGACTTTTCATTAATCGTTACCATGTCGTCAAACCCACCAGGATCATGTTGCTACAAAGGTGTCGAACACGAAGGCAACTCCGTTGGACGTGTTGAAACTGTCTCGGATTTCGAGGTCTATATCACAGAAGCCAAGGACAAGTCCAAAGAGAATGGCATATTGATGTGAGCCAATACTAATGCGTCACAACGACTCTGAGCTGATGAGACAACAGACTCACCGACGTGATTGGCCATAGATTTGGTAATGCTCAACTGATCGCAGATAGCTTTGCAGCCAATGGGTATGCAACCGTGCCGAACATCTTTGCTAGTACTGACGAGTGGAAGCTATTTCGTGTTCATGCCGGATCTATTTTACGGTGATGCAATCAAGATGAATCGGCCTGATGACTTCGATATCATGAAGTGGTTGCAAGGAGAGTACAATGAGAAGAAGACCGCTCACACGCCGCCAGTCGTCGATCCTATCGTCGAAAAGAGTATCAAGGAGATGAGAGAGAAGCACGGTGTGAAGGTGAGCACCTTTGCTTCTGATGAATTCAGCTACTAACACAACATCAAGAAAATTGGTGCGGTTGGCTACTGCTTCGGTGCCAAATATGTTGTTCGATTCTTGAAGCCTGGTCAGATTGATGTCGGCTACAGCGCTCATCCTTCATTTGTGGAAGATGCGGAGCTAGAAGCCATCAAAGGGCCCTTCGCAATTTCTGCAGCCGAGACAGACTCAATCTTCCCAGCCGAGAAGAGACATCATTCAGAAGAGATCCTCAAGAAAACCGGCCAACCATACCAGATCAACCTGTACTCTGGGGTCGAACATGGTTTCGCTGTTCGGGGAGACCCGAAGAATCGAGTGGTTCAGTATGCGAAGGAGTCGGCATTCCTGCAGGCCGTCCAATGGTTTGAAGAACACATTAAGTAAGTCATCCGCTCGCAAGAAAAGAATCAGCTGCTGATTCGGTTTCCAGATCGTGAAACGTTCAGGAGGCTCACACTGTTAGGACTGGGACCGACCGCGCAAGGCTATGAGTTAAACACAAGACTCCTTGATGCAGGGTGAGCTGAGTGACTGAAGAGCAACTAGCTTCATGGAGTGGACAAGTTGTGTTTGTTTTCGGTCCATTCTAAGCCTAGCGGGATCGATCAGTAGTTACCAGAAAGCTTGTTCCTCTGCTTCCTAAGGAGAATTTGACCTTTCCTCTGCTTGCAATGTTAACGTCGTGGCGAAGTCGTTCCGTCGTGGCCTACATGAAGTGTGGAATGCACTGGCAAATCCCTGCTATACGAGACTATCTAATCAAGCAGCACCAAGATTTGACATGCCCCCGTGAACCGCGCCTCAATCGGCATGCCAGGCTAATCCAGCAGTGATTGATTCCATCATCCGCCGAGGTCTGCCCATCAGTGAAGCCAATCAAATGATGACGTATCCACGAGTGGTGGGTGAGGTGTGACTGCGCATGAAAGCAAAGTGCATTTCGTCTTCCAAATCATTTTGTTTCTTCCATCTTCGACGCCCATGCTCAGTTGAGTATTAAACTGTATATCTAATGCGACTCCCATCGTTTCCCACAGTCATCCGCACACTCTACACATTTTCCAACGCCACACTCCGCTACCAAACAGCAGGCTCTCGAGCACTCGGACTCCTGCACACTCGCGCCGCGATTCGGTCCATGCCATCCATCCCATTTCTAGGAGCACTTTTCGGCACATCCAAGCCAGCATCGGAAAACATGTCGTATCCAGATCAGCGATCGGCACAAGAATGGCAAGCAGTATTGAACAAAGAACAATTCCGTGTCCTGCGAGAGAAGGGCACGGAAGCACCATTTAGCGGCGAATATGACAAGCACCACCCGCAAGAAGGTGTCTACACATGCGCTGGATGTAATGCCCCTCTGTACAAAGCAGAACACAAATTCAAAAGCGGTTGTGGATGGCCGGCATATTTCGATGCTCTACCCGGTGCCGTTACTCGCCATACCGACAGCACGTTCGGCATGCAAAGGACGGAGATAGTCTGCAGCAATTGCGGTGGGCATCTGGGTCACGTCTTCAAGGGAGAAGGATATCCTACACCAACAGACGAGAGGCACTGCGTCAACAGCATTTCCCTGAAGTTCAATTCTGGTGATCCGCAGACGAACAACGGAGAGGCAAAGTAGGAATGGAATGTGGTGGCGGTGTTGTCATCGAATAAAGTTGATGCATCAACCTGTAGAGCCTAATGAAATTAATGGATCAGTTGCTCGATACCATCCGTATTCTTCAGGTTTTGCTCGTGATACTGCTTCATGACCCAAACCAGCTGGCGTCATTGCCTTTGTATCGTCGGTGTTTTACTTGGCGCGGACATTAAATTACTGGGGCTGCCCAAGTGCCAGTTTACCGCATTTATCGTGTAGGAAATATCTACTAGCCGACTAATCTCAATTATCGCTGCTGCCTTGGAGCAATTACATTCGACACGGTGAAGATAAATACGCCTGCCTACCCTCTGGCACGATTCTTGACCTCTTACACACCCCAACCCAGCCACTCCGTCCGGCACAATGAACCGAAACCGCCCTGCTGCGGGCAACGACCGGGCGGCACAAAACGCCCAAACGCTCAAAGCTCTGGTCAAACTAGAAGGAAACAAAGTGTGTGCAGACTGCAAGCGAAACAAACATCCACGATGGGCCAGTTGGAATCTTGGTGTGTTCGTGTGCATCAGATGCTCCGGCATCCATCGTGGTATGGGCACGCACATCTCGCGAGTCAAATCCGTCGATCTTGACGCCTGGACCGACGAGCAACTACAGAGTGTCCTGAAATGGGGCAATGCCAGAGCGAACAAGTATTGGGAGGCGAAGCTGCAGCCCGGACATGTTCCGTCTGAAGCCAAAATCGAGAACTTTATTCGCACGAAATATGAATCGAAACGATGGGTTATGGATGGCCCCATGCCAGATCCCTCGACACTGGGAGACGATGACGATGTACCGCTCAACGTCGTGCAAGAGAAGGCCAAGATAGAAAGGAGCGCGTCACAGAAACAGGCGGCTGCTGCTCCGAGGACAGGTCTTCCCCCGCCAGTACAAGCACCACCGCAGCAGCAGTCCAACGTCGACCTCTTTGGTGATTTTGAACCTCCACCCCGTCTGAATACGACAGACATACCATCAAGCAAATCCATACAGACGGCGGCCCCATCTGTCTCGAAACCCGCCAAACCACAAGATTCGTTGATGGGCTTGGACTTTTTCGGTGCACCTCCACCGGCCGGCGTTGGTCGACCGTCCAGTGCTGCTTCCAACCCGGTTGCAAGCACAAACCCGCGCGGCGATCTGAAGAACTCGATATTGTCATTGTATGCTAGTGCGCCGAAGCCTCAGCCACCACCGCAATCAACGCAACCAACACACGACCGCCAGACATCCTTCAGCGGTATGACTTCCCCAGTGGCGCCCAAGCATGATGCATTCGGCGGGCTTGCCGATGCCTTCGGAGGCATGACTTTCTCAAGCACCAGCACAGCAAGGTCTCCTCCACCGGTCCAGTCACCTACATCCACATTTGGCTTCCCTGCTGTGGCTGCCGCAACGTCTCCTCGCTCGCAAGCTTCTTCATTGGCAGGGCTCAGCTTCCCAAGCGCACTTCCTGCCAAAGCACCTCCTTCTGCCGCCCAAGTTTCGTCACCTCCACCATTAAGCGGAGGTGACTTCTTCTCTAGCACGGCAACAAAACCTCCTGCACCCAAGCCTGCACCCGTACCAGCTGCCTCCAATGCGCTCAACTTCTCCTTCACACAAAGAACATCGTCCCCTCCTGCACCGAAGCCGGCAGCTGCACCAATCCCCGCAGATCTGTTCGGGGACGACGGCTTCAATGACTTTGCCTCAGCATCATCTGGTGCACCAGCACCAGCACCAGCACCAGCACCAGCACCAGCCCCACTAGTGGCTAAAGTGCCATCTCCGCCAATGCAAAGTCCTTCAGCTCTCTCTTCACCCTTCAATCTATCCTCATCAACGACAACAGCGCCCAAACCAGCTCCTGCCACTCAACCTCCACGACCTGCAATGGCCTCACAACCAGGCACGAGCATGTTCGATCCATGGGGGGCATCCGACACTAATGCATGGGGTGCGCCAGAACCCGCGAAGCCAGCACCACCCAAGGTAGAACTAGGTCGTGTACCATCGAAGATCACTCCGAACGACATATCTGGTGGCTGGGGTGCACCTATCTCTTCGGCTGGCAAGCCAAGCACTCAACCCACGGTGGCAGCAGATGAAGATTTTGGTGGATGGACATCAGCAGCAACACCAGCAGCTACCAAGCCCTCTGCAGGGTTTGGAGCATCTGATCCATTTGATAATCCTTGGGGTTAGTGGCTTCACATATGGGACAGAGAAGGATTTGTAGGGCACGGGGAGTAAAACCAAACATTTTCGCAGTCTATGTACAAAGGTTAGACAACACAAGATATTGATCATGACTTGTAGAGAATCGATCGTGAGACTAGCACTCCTAACTCTCCTGGCATGCGAGCATGCTATTTACAGCAAGGTCGATCGACTGGCCATTAACCGTAATGGTGGAGCAGCGCCACAAATGGGGGCTCGGGGCACCCCTGTAACGTTCAGATTTCGGTACATCACTCTGGCACAGCCGTCGACGGGATGATCGTCGTGTCGGCGTCTCCCCCAAGACTGGCTCGTGTTGCTGCTTGGTTCACCTGTGATTCGATGGCTGAATGCTCCAATGCTCCATCTGCAGTCTTCAAACTAATTGCGCTTGTTCCGTGAGTGGTTCCCTGGCTCCTTCCATCATTCGATACGACCAGCGTGCCTGCATTTCAAGCGAGTATTGCAGTCACAATTGAACACCGACCATCTGCCCTCATTTCCTGAACAGCCGATTTTCGAGAGAGGACACGACAAGAATCTCAAGGGCGCTATCTATACATTGGTGGGAAGAAGAAGAAGAAGAGAAGTCAACACTACGTTGTCCAAAGACCTGCGTCAACAATCCTCCTGCACTGTACGTTCGCTTCGACCAGACGGCAATACGAACAGCGCAGCGCCCACGCACGGATGGTGGCATAAGATAGCTTCCACGCTGGTAATATCGTCCACAATCGTGGCTGCGACACTGGAGGCTGTGACGAGCAAACAGCCTGAGGCTGCCCGATGCAGGTACGCACAACAACCCCCTCCGACTTGGCAGGTTGGGACCAAGAGTGCTTTTCAGTGGACCCGAGCCCACTGAAGCCTGCGCTCGAGACACTGAGAAAGCATGCCATGGACGTACACGATTGCTAACATTTCCTCCCAACCACAGACCTCCACGAGAAGAAACGATGCTGGAGAGAGCTTCGCTTCTCGTGCCAGAGGACACGCGCCTCATCTTTCCATAAGCGATGAGAGCCATCATGTGACAGAGACGATCGGTTTTTTGTACGGCGACGATGACGATCGAGATCCCCGCCGAGTATCAGCCACCTCGAATGCTCGAAGTTCGATTTACAGCGACCGGTCTGCTGATGGGGAGGATGTGACGAGTCCTCATAGATCAACCTTTCGCCAGAAGAGTCTGCCAGAGAGCAAGGTACCCGAGATAAGGACCCCCGAGTCTAGCAATATCCGGCCTTTGCTGCAACCGGCCAGGAGTTATTCCTTCGAGAAGACGAATGGGAACTCACACTCGCCCAACATGACTCCCCTTCGAGATCAGTCACCCTCCGAAACGGCACAGACACAGTTCCCTCTGAATGACATAGACTACGAGTCGAGTCCGGCCGCAGTGGCTCAAGAGTTGAGTAATCTACAAGCGCTTCGGAGGATGTCCATGGATGTACATGCTGCTGGCGACCCCGATCTGCCATCCCTCAATCCTGCTGCTATGCCAACTGCGCCGTCCCCTACCTCGTCCGAAGATGATGCGGCAAGACTGTTTTGGGTGCCCGCAAGACTACATCCTGAGCTAGCACCAAAAGAATTCAAGACTTTTTTGGAAAGCAAGGCCGAACAGATCAAGCGACGGTCGGGGGATCTCTCATCTTTCACCTCATCGCCAATGTCGTCGCGGTCGACTTCTCTCAGCTCAGATGACGGCAATCTGCGTCGTAAGAAGTCTATGCTTTCCCGAGAAATCAACAGTTCTCTTGGCTACCAGGACGGTGCTGAGAGACTTGAGAGGAAGCGTTCCGAGTCGCATGACTATCAGACTTCTGACCCCAATCTCGCAGAACTCGAGTCCCTCGTTGCCAAAAACATTCATGTGCAGCGGCCTGAGAGTCCGGATGAGAATGCCGATTTTGTTCTGCCTGCCGGCGCTTCATCAGGCTTAAAGCGTTCGAGAGCGACAACACATGGTCGCAAGCCTGCAGGCGCGAGGGCCAGAGGAGGCGATCGATCACAAAGGGGGAGGCGGATTCAGACTCCAGATCAAGAAAACAGGCCTAGTACCGCGCCATCCACTCCGAGCATACCCCCTCTCCCATCTTCGTTCCTGTCATCAGACTCTGGCAGCTTAGCCGACACTTTAAGCTTTTCGTCTTCCAAACCGTCTCCCAGTTCCCCAAACTTCTCCCGACTTACAGCCCAACCTCCATCCACATCACAAGAGCCAGAAAAGACGACCATCCCATCAATTACATTTGATTCAATCCTGAGCGGATCCAGCCCAAATGACAGATCTAGCACACAAAGCGTTTCGGAGGCGCGAACACCTCGGAAACCTGTAATACAATCAGAACGGCAGCCGGTACCACGCATAGTCGAGACACCTCCAAAGGAAGAGTCCTCCATACGGAAGGTCTCATCCGACGTGCAGCCACAACTGCAACCAGGGCAGACCCGCCATCCAGAGAGAACTTCCTCCAGGGACAATCCGGTCAAGACAGGCCCTGTAAGTCGTCCGCCGATGCCACGAACGCACTCAAGCGTGTCGGTCGTCTCAACCAAATCTTCACGAGCCGACGTACCTCCGATCTCCGAGCCGAAGCAGAGTCTGGAGCAGCCGTCGCCACTCCCTGGGAATGACACAAACACTAGCAATTTGTCTTTCATTCCGACCTTGACCGTCGACAAGCAATCCCAGGAAAAGAAAGAATCTAAGAAATCGAGCTGGAGCTGGGGCTCATTGCTTGGGAAAGACGAGGAAAAGGAAAAGGCGAAGGGAAAGGTTGGTCGGAGTCCGCAGAGTCACGATAACACAAGACTAGATGTGCTTCAAACATCCATTGAGGGTAGCTCCCGGCGACGGGAGACCATCGAGCTCGACCGGGACAGTTTACGGCTGGAAGAAGAACGCAAGAAAGAGAGCCAACGCAAGGCCCCGTCGAGCGACAAGAAAGAGAAAAAGGGCTTCATTTCTTCGTTATTTGGTCGGGAGCACAAGGCTGAAAGAGAGGCAAAGAAAGCATCTAGAGGATTATCCCCAGAACCTCCATATCGGGAACTGAAGCCTGATATCGACTACAACTGGACTCGCTTTTCTATTCTGGAGGAGCGCGCGATCTACCGTATGGCGCATATCAAACTTGCCAATCCAAGGAGAGCGCTGTACTCGCAAGTGCTGCTGAGCAATTTCATGTACAGCTATCTAGCCAAGGTGCAGCAAATGCATCCTCAGATGAATCTGCCGACAAGCGCCAAGCAGCAAAAGAAGCAGAAAGAGCAGAAAGAGCAGTCGCAGCAGTCGCAGCAGTCGGAGGAGTTCAATACCTACCAACGGTATCAACAGGTATGTAATGTGTCTGTCCAAGAGTGATACAGCTGACCATCTCCTCAGCAGCAGGCGCAACAGCAAGTGGTACAGAATACTCCGCAACAGCAGCAGGCACCGGCCCACGTGCATGAAGGTGAATACTCGTCGAATGGCTATGACGATCACTCTTCCCGGCCCAGCACGCGAGGCAGCACACGAAGCACTGCCAGCGCCGGGTCAGCGTCCCACAACAGTAATGGCTCTCACAGTCATCAAAACCAATATTACTACCAGCAACAGCAGCCGCAGCAGCAGCAACAACAACAACACCACCAACACCAACCGGTACAGCAATACGAAACAGATCGGGAACAGGAGATGTGGTGATGCCTGCGACAAGCTTGATGACGGATACGGCAGCTCTGCATTCACTTCTTTTCACTTCACTGTACACATCTTTAGGATGACCGAGACGATGTCATGTTCGACTAGCATGTTTGAGAGAGCGGCAACAGCAGTGAGATTCAAGATGGATACATTACCTTTACCTAGTACGCATGGCGGATTGTGTTTGGAAATGGATGCACCTTCTTTTGATTTTCTACGAGTGGACGAGGCGATCAATTTTCTTTTTAACTCCCTTTGACGCGCAGCGGGCGGCATGAGGCGAACACTATCAAGCGCCATTTTGGCAGTCATTGACTTAGGACGGGTAGTTGGATTGAGGTACGTTGTAGACCTCGGACACGTGTTGTGCACGTAGACACGAAGCAGTAATAGTTCCAAATCTATGTTCACTACCTCCACTGTTCAAGATGGTGTTACGGAGAAGCACCGCTTCTGATGCTACACGGTTCACATTCTCGCTTGGTTGCGCCGTGATGCTGGGAAGGGTGTAGAGTATGAGAGCCGTGCGCTGAAGCCACTTTCTACGGCGGCGGAAAGTGGCCGCAGGCGGCCCGACACTGATATCTGACCTCATCTTTGTACAGTCTCTTGACATCCACCTTCTCTCAACCACCAATACCACTGCAGTCTGTGCATAAACATACAGCGCTCGGTGACCTGAACATTTTAAACTCCTATTGACAGTCTTCGACGTTCGGACAGAGCCGTCGTTGCCGACTAGACCCAGCACGGCCAACGTCACCGCCCGAAGCCGAAGCGCCCGTACGAAATTGAATTAGTCCTCAGTTCGCTCGAAACCGCACCACATTAGAGCTATTCAGAGCTGTTCTTGCTACGACGCAGGAAACCCTGATTATCTAAAGGCCGACAGACCTGGCACGGAGCATCTCGAGCCTGGAGAAGCCAGCAAGAGCAGGCTTCAGCAATAAACAGTAACGCTCAACATTGCGCACAATCACACGAGACACAATGACGGAAGCATATGCAAGAGAAGAGTACGATCACTGCCCATCTCACTTCCCTCAAGCACCCTCTCTCCCTGCGCCGGCTCATATGCCGCACACCCTCACAACCCAACTAACTTCTTCCTAGGCAAAACAATGCCCTCCTCGCCTCCCTCCATGCCAAATCTTCCCAACTCAAGCACATCACCTTGAACATCTACGACAATGCACGGGATCAGGCGGTGTTGGATAACACCAATGAGGCCTTCTCGTCCATGGGCACAAACATGAAAAGCAGTATGGGACGTCTAACAAGAATGGCGCAACAAGGCGACAAAGTCTCGGTGTTAAAACTTGCGGGCATTATCATTGTGGTGGTGTTGGTGGTGTGGGTGGTCGGCGGTTGGATTTTGAGGCTGATTTTTGGGAGATGAAGAGGTGACTGCAGGAAAGGATCCAAGCAGATGGCGTGACTGCAGGACAGGAGCGGGGGTCGAGGAGGTCGAGAGGGCGAAGAAGGTAGTATATTCGATAATCAAAGCTGGTACAAGAGTGGCTCGTTGGCAAGACGATAGGTTGACTTCGTACACTAAAGGCTCGAGTCTCACCTTTCTGCAAAAGGAAATCCCGACCACAAGGCTTCCACATGCTTGGCAACACCACCTTTTATTCATATGAAGCTGCTCTCACTACAAGATCTTGTCGTCACATGTTCAGGTATCCCAACGCTTGAAAACACGTCTTCCTTAAAGAATTACCACCGTCAAACCTGCTGCCGGCACCGTCAACACCCAAACTACTTCTCAGCAGCTTCTCCATGGTTACCAGGCCTCGAATCTACATCACTCTAAAGCACGTCGCTTCTTGTCATGCCCACGACCTCCATATACTATCGCACTATGACAGCTCCCACAGCCGTTACGACTCTAGTGCCAATGCAACTGGGGATGTGGCACAGCAGAAAAGCACAGCCGTCTTTCGATTCTCAGACTTGCCACGAGAAATCAAACTCATGATACTAGCATTCAATTTCGATAATCAGGCGTATGGCGAAGACTGCACCGTTGCTTTCACGCGGTTCCGTCAACCTTCATTTACAGTCCATCCGACATCGGACCCGACAAGGCCTGAACGGAGCACAATCAATGTCACACTGCCTAAACATTTCGCTCAGCTCTTTGTCTCGAGAGACTTCATGGCCGACGCATTGCCGATCTTCGCTCGGTCAATGACTGTCTGGCTGCATGGCTATAATTTGTCCAACTTCATCGAGATCTTCGAGCGGACACCACTCCTACAGTCGATCGTGAAGGGCTTGCTTGCGCACGTCCAAGAGGTCAGAGTGCTCTTTGATTCGCTGATGAAGGAGGAGCCAAACATCAGTAATTTCACAAACTGCTTAGGAACACTATCCTTGATTACGTTCAAGGGCCACCTTAGCTTGATATGGGTAAAGGACAAAGAGTGGCGGTTTGAACGTGCGGTATATGACAAAACTGGCGTCCGACCGAGCAGACCGTGGTTTGTATTGATCAGAGTACGGCTATGGAGTTTGGTACCTCTTCTGTCTGGCCTGGCGACCTGGAGAATTGCTTAAAGGAGAGGTTGCGGGATGATAAGGGACTCAAGATCGCACAGCAGCTTCGTACGGTGTTAGCGAAGGATGGTCGTGACGTTATGGTTGCGTACCTGGTATTCGTGAACTGTGATATTGAGCTTGATGGAAAATGGTTCGCAAGTCTTGTAAGTGTACTGTTCTTGAAATTGCATTTCTGTGATTGACATATTGTTGATAACTGACGAGACCAGCATGTTGAGGTGGACGTGGTAAGCTTTGATTTAGTGAGCTGTAAGGTTGTTCCATACGAGTGGTTGTGAAGAGACAGACAAACGCTGCACTGTTGTGTAGCACGAGTGATATGGGCATAGCTACAGAAGAATTTAAGACGAACATGACGCTGAACGGCGTTTAAGCTGTGTATGGTTAGAAGTGTTATGTTGTAACCACGGGATGCAGGGAAATGGTAAGGATGATGCTGAGACTGTCATTGAGAAACGGCATACCAGGTTCACACTTTAGAAAATTGACTAGACGCAGGCCCTAGCCTTACCTGTTCACTTTGGCATTTATTGAACTATCGCAAAACCCCTTCCAATCCTCAAACATCTAGCCCTCGGAATATGCATGGCGGGTGTTGGATATTGATCAGACACTGAAAGGCGTTTCTAGGTTTTCGATAACGATCTGTGAGTGGTTATTGGTAAGCTGTAACGGAATCGAAAGATTTTGGATGGTGTTACAGTTCAATGGTAAACCATGACAGCCATCCTTCGACTAAAGCCGGATCGGATCTATGTTTGAACAAAATGCAACGATGGCGATCGACTGACAATTTTTTGCTAGATGGATAAGGGCGGCCTCCGGACTTCTTCAGCCTCTGTTATGAAATGCGGCTTCCTGCTCCTCGCTTTCTATGACTTCCAACCAATATTTCTTTCACACAATCAAAGTTCCGTCCCATCGATTCGATTTGCGTCTCCAGCATTACTTCACTTCCATTTCACCGTTTACCAATCACTACTACCCTGCCGCTGTCAACACATCTCTTGCCATGAGCAACAATCTTCTTATCTACTTTCATGTTGAGGATGTTGTCTGTGCCAGTGCTAGTAATATTTACCTCTTGTCACAATTTGATACGCCCAAAGATGGACTAGGTGGTGCCGACAACGAAGCTGTAGAGGAGCTAGCCCCCTTTACTTTTCTTCAGCTACCAGTCGAGCTTCAAGGGTTGATTTTCAAATTCTTATTCTGCTCGGAAGTGAGCTCTACACGGAAATCAAACACAGTCAGTATATGGAAGAAACCATCCTACAGTCCAGTAGGCCGGGGCGCTAAAGCCAAATCAACACACACCAGGATTGAGGTTAAGATTCCGAAACAATTCATCCAGCTCTTCGTGTCTCGAGAATTCCTTCGCGAAGCCCTTCCAATATTCTCACGAGAATTGGATATCAGAGTCTGGTTCCTTCATTTGAGCGATATGGTTGACGTATTCTCACATGTTCCCTTCTTTCAATCTATCGTCAAGGGCCTTATTGTGGGAGCCTCGTACGTCCATATGCATGTTGACGACCATTGTCCGATACTGTCAAG
This sequence comes from Neophaeococcomyces mojaviensis, assembly GCA_030247915.1. Taxonomy (NCBI): domain Eukaryota; kingdom Fungi; phylum Ascomycota; class Eurotiomycetes; order Chaetothyriales; genus Neophaeococcomyces; species Neophaeococcomyces mojaviensis. The sequence goes on along the minus strand of JAPDRQ010000030.1, from coordinate 158,988 downwards.
CATCCAGTGCCCGATTGAGCAGCGTCTTACTACTTTCTCTTTACTACAAAATGTAAAGCTTCTTCATTTCAGTTCGACAGTCTACGCTGCGTGGCTCGAGGCGACAAAGAGTCAAGGACGCGAAGTGGTCGATAATAACAGTAGTATCCATCAGCGACAACTGGTGGCTGTCAATGAAGAGGACACATTCTACTTCCACTGTGGTAATTACTTCCCCCATGGCCTTGAAGAACCAATTCGCAACTGGCTTCTTAAGAACACAATGTTTCAAAAGGCTCAAAAGCTACTGGCATTTAGTCAAGAGACCAGAAGACAATGCAAGATCGAATTTGAGGTCTGCTTGCGATGTCGTGCAGTTCCTGTTACCAGATATCATGAACTTGAAGCATTCATGGGCGGCAAAACGGCCTTTGTCAGTCCTTCTCTTTCTACATTGCTTCAGTATTGCTAACATCAACAGTCTCTCAGAATCGATGTTGGAAGTGTTGATTTTATCGAATGTGATCTCGAGTTCCTCTAGTGATGACATGACGGTGGCTTGCGTGGATGGGGTACGATGTGTAATTGATGGAGAACGCAAGGTACAAGAGCTCGGAACGGAGACATCCATATCTGGCGATACCATACAATCAATGGTGTGTAGGGGTCAGAAGAGGCACAGCATCGTGCTATTTACGGGTTTCAGATTCAGAGGCTCTTTTTTCATGCTTAATGTTCGAGCTTCGCACGAATTTGAGCCATTCGTAACGTTAGGAGCTTCTAATACCAGTAGGCACTTCAATAGAGGATACTTACTTCACTGCCAATCAGAATTCAAAACTTACACAGCCTTATCAAGCAGTGACCTCTCATACAATATCTTCAAGTTCTTACTGAAATGCTTCGTACTGCCTGTACCAGTAATTACGGCATCACTCCTACCATTGCTCATCATCAAGTAGCATGTCAACTGTCCCAGTGCGCACTAATTTTCCATAAGAATACACTTATTCACCACCGGTCTCAAATTATCAAATGCAACAAACTTGCCACCAATCCCTCATGCCTTTGCGATTTCGACAGAGCTCCCTCGAGTATCTCCTCAACAAAAGCCGCTTGACTGTCCTCTGAACATCACCCCACATCACATCCAGAAATCTGACACAGAACTTCTCTAGCATCTCGAGCCCATTCCTCGTGAGCGACGCATCCAGCGATCGTCATGCGTTGATCACCACGACCCGCGCTCAGACCAAATACTCGGTCCCCGCGGCGTTCTGTGACTGAAACGCCATTGACAGATAGGTTCGCGCCGCGAAGTACGCGAGCATGCATGTGCGCCCTGTGTCCGAGTCTTCGGCGCAGTACATGATTATAGCCAGGCTGATGAGTTGCCCCAGTGTCAAGTGCTGCAGGTCATTGGTGACCAGGTAGTCGATTGTTTGGATTGAGATTTGCGAGCGTTTATACTGAGGCTAGTGGGGGGGTTTGCACTTTGTTGAGTGGGAAGAGGATGATGTAAGCTCGACAATCGACGATGGCAACCTGGGATAGTTTGCTTTGCGATGCGAGGTTGCGGAAGCTGGGGAAGGTGTCGATGGATCTGTGGGCGCGATGGTGCCGTGTGATGGTGCCGCGTGATGGTCGTCTGAACGCATGCAGTACCTCCGCTGGCACGTACATGTCGGAGCAGCCCATGAGGAAGACGGCTTTTTCCCAGATGACGCACTCGGAAGGTCGTAGAGCTTCTCAAGTGCAACAATGCCTTTTTCAGCATTTGGTTGTGGAAGTGGAAGGCCTGCTCGCCAATAGCGCCATTGAAGCATATGATACTCGTTGCCTTTGCGTCCTTCTCTTGTAAAACCTTCCTCTGTCCTGTTAATGGCACTATTCCAGCCGGCGCCGTCCATCCGTAAGAGAATAGGGGGAAAACGAATAACAAGAGAGTTTTCCATGAGAGGTGGACCTAATCTGATTACATCGCTGCCGTACCCGATACATATTGGCTGCGTTAATCTACTTTGGTCAGTGATTACCGATAGTGAAGGAAAGATTTCCGGTGGTTCCCACTGTAGCTATGGGTCGTGTCACATCCGAGCCTGATCACTGCACTGCCCTACCCTATATTAGGGAAGGGTCCTATTCTCACATGTGAGATCTGTCTATGATCACACAGAGAGTACAAGAGCATATCAATGCGACACATCTTTCAAAGACTGTTCTCCCCCGTGACAATCGCTGTACGCTCATCCCTGCTTTTCACTTGCCCCTATACCGCCGAAATAGATTCTCACTTTTCTGGTTCTTTGCTTTCCTACATTCTTGCCGCACCGCGCCGGTGATATAGTGGAGACGCTCGAATTTGAGAGGCTAGGTCAGGAAAATATCCGACAGACACGAGTTGAGACTCTAATCTTGTCTGCAAGATCTAGGCTCTAAACTTGCTCTATATTGTTGTATGATTCGTCATGGGAATAAATCGTTCGATTTCGTCGTCGTCACGTATGTCAACGGATCCTAGGCCTTTGTTCGAGCTCCTTGCAGGTGGCTCGGGTCCTAGGTGGCCCTTCATACCGTCAGAAGGCTGTGTTGTCCGGTTCAATGGTGCAAATTCGATGTCTCCCTTGGAGTTAGAGCTTCTTCTGAGAGCCGTATAATCAACTGCTCGACTGTTGTCCTGCTTAGAGTTCATTCTTATCATCTTGTACGGAGCAGGGATGCGGTGCTCCGAAGCATTCTCCAATCCACCTGTGCACACCGTTAACGAACGTGATTTACGTGACGTTCCAATTTAGACTCACGAAAAATAGCGTAAACCCACTCTATCAGAGTTGGTACCCAGATGGTCAAAGCAATGACTTGCCCAAAGCCCCATGAATGCTTTCCAGTCTCACCTCTGGACTCATAAGTGAGAGCAATCAATAGGCGGAACAAGTAGCCGACGAACACCAAGAATGTTATCTCGGAAGCGAAGCGAAATGATGATCTCAATATTGGAATCCATCGAGCTCCGATCGGTAGCGATTCGGATGCCCACCACCGGAATGCTTTCAACCCACCAAGTGTTGTGTTTAGCGTTATCATGTCCATCAGCAGGGCGAAGAAGATAATACTTGTGAATAGAACCATGCCTAGCTGTATTGAGTCGCCAAGATTGTAGAAGCTAACACCACAGTAATTTGTTGGTGAGATTGCACCACAACCCTCGAACTCAGTGCTGTTTACAACTGGAGCTAGTTTTTCCGGGGGAGCCTTGTCGATAAGCCCCCAGGCAGTGGCAGAGAAGCCAAAAGTGAAAAGAGATAGCAGAAAGACATACCACGATCTTTTGTCAGCTAGATGCAGGCAGTACAAACCGAAGGTCACAAACAGAACTGCGCATGTGCAGATAGTCTTGATGACCCCAAAGTTTAACATAAAGCTAGCCCGAGTTTTCGCTCCGAGAATTTCGGCTGATCCAGCAAGAAATACGGCAGCAGTAGCGGCATCTATGGCAACCCAAAACATGCATTGTGCCTTTTGAAACTCAGTGAGGGCAGTGACCACGATAGCTTTGTGACGACTTGATTCGATCGAACTTTGTGCTGTCGTCGCTTGCATCCAAGCCTCTCGAAAATTGAGACCTTTAGTTGACCAGTAGAAGGTCACTATGGGTCGAACCAAGGTCCTTGAAAACCGTAGTAGGACGTAGAACAGAACGAGCAAGCAGCCCGCAATCAGATAGGCTATAACGACCTTACAAGCACGTCAATAAAGTGCTAAAGTCAAAGTTTCAGCCTTACCCCAATGCCAGCTATATCAGGGTTGAAGTTCAAATCCACATTAAGGCAGATTGCATAAACGTTCGGTATGGCAAGTTCCTGCCTCAGTGAGTGATCGCTGTAACGGCACCCAAATTCAGATGCCTACCAGTCCATTCGTCTTGATCGTATAGAATGGGGAAGTATATTCGTCTTGAGAGCACTTTTTTGTCGCTGCGCAATAAGAACTGATGCAGTTTCCTACAGAAGAGTTGATGCTAGAGACGTTCACTCGGTCAAGATCCACCAGACCGTAACCGTGGGGCAACTGGTCTGAGAAGGTTACATTACCGCTTTTCGCCATGGCAATTGCTGTCATGTACGATAGACAATTCCATACGGTTGCAACAACATTGAGATTGACGTCGGGACCACTGCCCCATAGCAGTTCGGGATTCCTGCATACAGTTGTACAATTCCGGTTGCCTTCGTACCAACATCCCTCCTCGAGAAATGGTGCAGGAACTTCAGTCCACTGACTCCGAAAGGATGGGCTCGAGATTTCCAATATTGGTGTGCTCACTATTTCGTATATAGAGCTCGAGGAGAAGTTGCTATAGGTTGACATGATGAGGCACTGAAAAGCTCAAACTGCATTCGCGCAGAAGCATATTAAAAAAAGAACCGAGTAAATATTGAATAGAGCTGCATACATATCATTTAATCGTTGAACCGCCCTACTCGACATGAACGAGTCTTAAGCCTAATACTATGTCGAAATGAGGTGGAGTCGTACGGCTGAATCATATTATCATTGGAACAGGGATCTAGTGTGGTCACAAGACGGCAAGAAATTCAAAGATCGATCTGGGCCACAGGGGTGAACCACACGGCCAACCTATAGGAACGAGGAAGAAGTCATTCCAAAGCGCGAGTGTCCACTGTGACGCCCGATGCATGTCTAAGGCTGCAGAACTGACAACAAAGAACGAACCGGTAAAAAGCTAGAATAAGAAAATTATCTGTGACAAGAACTTATCTTGAACGGCTGAATCAAGACTTTTGGTCTGGGCAAGGAAAGCTTAAAATACCCTGCCAACATCTCGGGTTAAGTGGATACCTCAGGGTGACTCTCGAATGAGGTTCATCCACGTGATGTAAAGAGGCCTCAGCCTTAATAAGAGCTGAGATGAATTCAGCGCAGACTGTCGACGTCTTTGCTCTTGCCCTTTTTGATCTCTTTTATCCTAGCGTGTTCAAGCCTTCGATTTTGTATTGATTACGAATAGTAGGGGACGAACCAGGAACTATACCGTTTTCGCACTGTATTCGCTCGCACGTACGGCGCCGACGACCTGATGTGTTTCTACGTTAGCCCAACGAGCAGGTTTCTAGACATTCCTACGAGGATGTACAGAATCCGACTTTAGCGCCTAAATACCTTTATATACCTTAATGCTAAAGACTAATTAAATAATTATCTTATGTAGGTAATACTAGTACTAGGATAGATGGGATTCATTCAAAATAGGTCTTATTATGTTTCTTTCACAAGTGGATCGAGCAGGTCTTGGGTCTCGCTATTGTGCTAGAAGGCGCCAGCAGTTTACGAGGCACGTTCTGGTCGACTATCACCACGAGCGACCAGTGTGTCGACTCGAACACACGAATGCGAATAGGAGGCAAGAAGGGCATCAAAATATGCACACTGGTTCGGTATTACCAATACAGTCAGGCCGGTGAACCCCTTGCAAGGAATACAATGTCTTCCAAGGAAATCGCGATCTCGCATTCGTGCCTGTTTGACGGCGCTGGATGAGATGATCGCCCTACCACCACCGCTGCCGATCAAGTTGTTCGAGGCACCGCAAGAGTATCAGATCATTTTTGAGCGGTTTAACACAGATCCAGTTAATGGCATTGGCATCTACAAGGCCTGCGACTTGTTCTTGCCTAACATGTTGCGCTTCTGCGCTCGCAAAACATCTTCTTCGTGGCGCACATAACGCCAGCCGAAATGCCAAATATCAAGAAGTTGTCTGTTGCACTAGATGCCGAAATCAAAAATGTTGTTCGCCGTGTCACGCTCGATAGTGAATGGCGGGCGCAGCCATCGAGATTAGCATTTGCAGCCGTGGTTCGACATGCGAGTAACGGACCGCACACAAATCTACGGAAAATCGATGCAGACCCGAGGACGATTGATCAATTTGTTCATTTTTGAGATTCCGCTGTCCAAAGCGTACTTGGAGCGACAGAAGCAGCGATCTAGACAATTCAGGCTTGGGCAGAAGTCTCATTTCGGAACTTCTGCATTGCGTGTGTGATGCTTGTCAAACATGATCAAGGAAACAACATGTTCAACTCTTCATCCTCCTCCCAACTCGGCACATCATTCTCGAACTTCCACTTCTCGTCCTCGTCCACAATCAATGTCCACATGTGTTCCGGATATTTATACTTCTTTCCGCACCTCTCCTTTTCCCTCTTCAACACCTCATTACTTTCCCTCACATATCTCCAAAACTCCTTAAACAGATACCCCTCATTGTACAACTCCCGCACATCCAGCAAACATGTTAACATTGCTCTTTCCAAACCTTTAGTATACCTGTTGCAGATATTCTCAATCTGTCTTCTGTTCCTCAATGTCTCCAGACTTTAATGTCCAATATCACCCTCGCTCCATCTCCTCCTCAACAGTCCTGGCGTCCTCAACGCCCCACACTTCCACACCCAGTCCATTCCCTCTCCACACTCTCCAAAAACATCGTCGAAACTGTATAGTAACACCCAAGCATACTGATGCAAAACACACACTTTCTTGACCAAACTCTTCCTAAACACCCACTGCCTTTTCTCCCACAGCTTGTTCGGCGGCGTCAGGCTTTTCATCACTTCCGCATATTGAGAAATGACAAAGTCGTGCATGGTGAGGTAAGAGGTGAAGAAGGAGAGCAGGCGTGGATATGACCAGATATCGGAGGCGGCACGGGTGAGTTTTGAGATCTCGACGTCGAGGGCGTGCCGTTGAAGGGTGAGGGAATGGTGGCGGTCGCGGAGGGGGCGGTAAAGTATTGGAGAGGTGAGGGAGGTGATTAGAGTGGTGAGCCAACGGGCGCGGTAGACGTGGTGCGGAATGGTTGGATTTGACATTTTTGATGCAAAAAATTGTTGTTAGATGGGCTAGTAGCTTGTGATGCTTCCAATGAGCGTTATTAATGTTTCTGATATCTCCCGCGAGTTTCGAGGAAAAAGCTGGAGATTGACTGGAACCAACTGTGCTGAACCAAATCTTGATTCAAGGGGGATAAACTATAGTCTTCTTTGTTAGCTGAGCAGTGTCCTTTGTCTAGGACAATAAGCATTTTTCGGTACTAAATAGATCACCAGCCTTTGTGTATTAGCCAATGTGATGAAGCTGGTTCGCGGCTCGTGGGCAGATGTCGGGAAATCAACTCGAGGAAGGGTCAAGGTGGACTAGGTGTTTGGTAATTGTGGGTGAGCACAGAATGGTAGGTACTGTTCATCCGTACTGGTATACAAAGACTCGAGGGTGAGTATGATAGCCCGGATGACATGTGGCAAATGCGATCAAGAACAGTTCTAGGTTATCTGAGCCCAGCTTGTGCTCATCACGAGGACAGATCTTTTTGGTTAGTAGACTGATTCTAGATTATGCTTGCTTGCTTGCTCTGCTTTCAACATGTTGAGAAGTTTCTATGCAAGTCTGCTCAACGTCGTCCACCTACCACAGAGGTCAAGCTTGTTACAGGGACCAGGAACGAGGAAGAGATCTCGGCGTAACGTAAACATATTTTGGTTGTGGACTGCTCAACTTCTTCGTCGAACACAGAGGACGTCAAAAGTATTGTGGCAAATCAGCTGCTTAGCTTTCATTGTTGTACTATTTCGACCATACCACTATCACACCACTTGAACTTAATGTCGCAGAGTGTTATGCGGGACGATTCGTTGTCAAGGGTGCTCAGTCATGTGACCATGACGTGTTCTATAGGCACATAGGAGGTGCATGCCTAGGTGACATTTGAACTCAGAATTGCTTATTGCCCTCAGGAATGCCAGCGCATCAGCCATGTTGCCTTGCAGACCAATTTCAATTGTGCATATGCCCAAGCTATGAATAGGGTTAGCGATGTTCCGGCTCCTTGTCACTTTGTGTGCCTGGGCTATTTCCAGCGAATTTGATTTTTTTTGGGTCAATTCTTGACACAATGCCATCCCTTCAGTAGAGAGGAAATTGCCATACCCAGTAATATGGTAGGTTTTTGTTGTTCTGCATCAATATCGGCGGCTGAGGCTGCAGGTGCATGTCATATAAGTGGACTGACTGATCCGGTCATTCTTCTCGTTAGCATTCCGGGCAAGCCATCGTGATACAAATATCCTCGGGGTTTGTAGTACCGAGCACATAAGTACTAATACCAAGATATACCAAGGCTAGCGTCTTTTGATCCTCACTAAGCTGCAAGTAGATTTGAACTCTCATTTCCCATGCCTTGATAGTGCAGTACACGCCACAAAGGTATGGACATATGAATGCACAGAAAGCTTACCTCGTATACCATGGGTGCGACCCCAGAAGTTCCAACACCAGCACGAATCAATCCTGCCCAAAACAGGACGAGCCCCTGTCTCATGCATTGCAGCACACCGAGGCCACATATATGTCCGATTGGACGAAAACCTGATCCTTCAACCTCGGGGCTCCCTACGAGCAACTGGAGGCGGTGAGACGCCAGCATGCCTGACGCCTGTTGACAACAGTGAGAAGATTTATTAGACTTAGTGATAGGAATAAACAATTACGTCTTGCCAACAGACAGACCAGGTAAGCCTCTTCCCTTGCAAAGTCAGAAGGGCGAGTTTGTGGGTCTTCATGTTCCGCGTTTCAGTTGGAAGCACAATCCAATGCTTTATTTTCGCGACGTTTTCAGCCAATACTTACCTGCCAATGATTGCATTTACGTGATAGTCGGTGTGCTTCAGACATTAAAGGTTGCAATGCCAGCTGAGTTTTCAAAAATATGGTGTAGGCTTAAATGGACTGGTCGGGCCTGTACTTCCACAGAGAAAGTGAGGCTGCAACGTTCGATAGTTGGCCTGGACTATCCGAACTTTATGATCTTTGATTCATATGCTTGTACCGAAACGAAAGAAATCTTGCACGCGAAGGCCGGCCTGAACCTTATCAAGCCAATGCCACCCGTGTTGCTTGGCCTCGTGATCGACAACACGAAACTCTGTATTGGTACGTTTTCGGTGTTTGGGGCTGTTAAGCGACGTGGCCGCTTGCGCCGGGCCAGATATCATGCTTGAGTAGACACATTGCTTAATGCCTCTTGAGCCAGGCACCAACATGCAAACATGGAAATCTAAGTGTGGCTTGTGGAACGCACCTCGAAAATCCACATTTCAGCGATCGATGACAGCATGACCCTTAAACGACAACACATCCATGTTCCGCGGTAGTAAAAATGGAACTGCCGGCCTGAGTGGACAACACTGGACACGTCACGAGCGCACTTCCTACCTGTCTTCTACCGCTTCCGGACAGCGGCTAACATACTGGCCCGACTTCTAATACGTAGCCGATTGTGCTCATCAACACCGAAATTGACTAAATTCTAGCTCAAAACTTTGCTTGTCATGGCTATGAATCTCGTGGTGTGTAGCCGTGCAATTTTGACAATTCCTCTCTTTCGACTGGAGACCCTGATCAGATTAACTTTTTCAATCTGACTGCTCAGTAAATGCACCAATTCTATCGGCAGACGAAGACTGCCTGCTGACGCTAGTGTGAAATTTGATGCTGTTTACGATTGCCTTTACCGTTGGCACAGGAGCTCGTTATGTCCCTGCCTAACAAGGCTGGATCACGATCCTATTATCTTGCAATTTTCAACTGGCACTCCCCACAAAAGCAAAGACAGGCTCGTCTAGACCAGTCGGCTTCCATCCAGAGTGACAGCATTAGTGAAGTAGCAGATTGAGCTAAGGACGCAAAACATCTGGCTGAAGGCTATGTAACAAGGCAAGAGCCTGAAAGTGTGGTCCCCATCCGCTGTGATGTGCACGCCTTTCTCATGCGGCTCGTCCCTTCCGGAGGGAGATCCACCGTTCGCAATCCAAATGTAATCCAATTCACCGATCTGCATACTAAAGGTTTCAGCTTTTCAGAGTCAAGCACACCGATCAATCTCTGTGCGCCTCGACTGTATTGGAACAAAGAGTTCATTTCACTAACTGTTTGAGGCAAGTCGTTAGTTCGTCCACATGAACAGTTTTATCCTGCACGAATCATTTACCAGTTCAAATGTTCTTGATCTTGACCCTCGCTTTTCACCCCTGCACAAATTCTCCGACCCATGTTTTTGCGGTGGCCACACAATATTTAAGCGGACGGGTAATGAGAGGCCGTAGTAAGACTAATACGAAAGACGCTTAGCCCTGGCGTCTCCATGTCTTCTTTGACTTTTCACCAGTCGTAAAAGTGCAATATGTTTCAGCGCAGCATCACCGGTAACTTTGTTTTTCTCACGGCCCCTTACCCTCCCGACAACATAAGTTTTGGCGTCGCGTGAGTGAATTAGCATTCAAGCGGTGGCAAACATTATAATGGGTATAGTGTCTTGTCTCTTCTGGGGCATGCTCGTAATGACCGCAGTAGCGCGTCGGGGAAGAAGGAAGATTACAAGCGGATGTGTTGAGTCCCAAGTGGGGCAATCTTGATCGGCAGACCGACGTACCCCGCTACCATGTTGGACGGAAGCGCTTGCATTCGTGCTGTGGCCATCACTTCAACAAGGATGGTGAGAACTTTAGCTTGTTCAACTAGAACCGGACCTGGAATTTACCGCATAGACGGATCCAACAACCAATAACCATTGTCATTTTACCTGGCGGAAGTCAAACGTTCGCCTTGGCCTGGATGATCAAAACCTCGTTTCATCAACAGTCTAGGGAGCCATGCTTAGAAATTAATAGCATTCTGTGGTGGCGCCTAACACACTGCATCGCAGATGGATGGAGACTGATTTGCTCTCCTCCGCTTTCCACTTCATAGCCATCACCTTTCTTGGTTTTGGTGTCATGCACCGAAAGATCATGCTGCCTGAAAGTGTGCAGGGTTGGTAGTCTCAAAGAAGCATCTTCTGTGAAGCATCACGGATTGTCGCTACTCAGACTCATCCTTGATTCCTTTTATATGGTCATACACCTCGCATCTTGTGCTCTGTGCTAGCTCAATACCATCATCACCAACCCACGTTCTCACAACACCAAAACAGAACAAGCTTGACCACCAAAATGCCTAGCGGACTTTACACCCGACCCACAAGATGCAAATATTGCGACCGAGTCTTCGACTTCCCAACACTTACCACTGATATCACGGAGAGGTGCGTGTGTAATTGATGGTCATATTACAATCGCTAACGCCTCGCAACAGAGATGTACCCGTCAGAACCAGAACGTGTGGTGATTGCATCTGGGAGGTAAGTTATGCTTAACACCTCGTAATGTTCACTTTAGCTAAGATCCTCAGATGGGCCAGAATGAAGAGCTGCGCGAGAGTCGGGCAAGAGCAGATGAAGAGAGCAGGCGCTTCGCCATGTCTCTGTCTGAGAAAAGCGTCCCAATAGTGAATGGCCACAAGTCCTCGCAGTCTTCTCTTGCCCTTGGCGACCAGAACAATGGTGATGGCGAATCCACAGACCGCTCAACAGAGTCACCGGAGCAGGTTCATCCTCGCCTTCGATCTCGCACTGAACCTACACAACCAGAAGGTCGCTTGTCGTCCGATTCGAGAACATCGCCACCAAGGCCGCTATCAGGCGTCCATCAGCTGCTGAACTGAGACAATGGCACGTACTCGCACTGCAGTTTTTCAACCTTCTTGCCACCTAAGCCGGGCACCCACCAATATACACCACTCTCCTGCATTTCAGATACCGAGGTGAAGGCTATTACCTTGACGTTACACATGCATATATTGCAAGCAAGCGCGCTTTACACGCAGATGCGCAAAACCTGCAGCAGGGCGCTATTCAATCGAACATCCCACCAACAATGCTGGCCCTTGGTACATTCGCTCGGCTAGGACGGCGAACCATGTTACAGCTGACGTAGCATGGATCATCCTAGACATACGCTTCGGGCCACCTGATCCAGGAACGTTAACCCCAGGATGCTGATACGAGAATTGAACCTCGGATTGTGCCTTCCCATGCCCCATGACAATAAATTGGAGAAGTGTGGCATGTTAGCGAGTGGCGTTGGAGAAGACTGCTCTCGACTATGCACTCTTGCATGCACCTTGACCGTTTGGGAGCACCAAGCACTCGCATCGAAGCTGAAGTTGAGTTAATCGCCCGTCTCGTGCCAGCCAAGCCAACTGTTGATCGTCATCCGGGACACTGGCCTGAACACAAATTAGGCAGTCCCTTGATTCGCTTAAACAGACCTTACCTAATGCTCGCATTGAGCGCGGGAAGCCGCGTCAGCTCAAAACCAGCCACAAACGGCAAAGCTGCCGTTCGAAAGAGAGCATCGCGTTCGTAAAAGGTCTGAACTCAAAAGAGATGGCATCCTTTCATAAAGCGGATTTGCGGCACAGTCGATTCACCACCTTCCTCAAGGTGCAGTTATTAGGATACGAGTACGATTTCGAGTCGTCTAGATTAGCAAAATATTCATTCCGTCTCATTCATACGTACGCCATGGCTCGTTCGATACAGCAATGGCTGTTCTCGAACAAGAACTAGACCTTGGGTCCAGACGAAGGCCGCTGTCTTCGACCGTCCCTTGCATAAATGAAGAAGATCTTAGAATTGCGACTGTGGCTTTCCGCATGATTTGTGAAGCCGGGATGGCGTAGCGATCGCGATCTTGAAAGTGAAGGATGTGATATCCAAAAATGCGGCACAGATGGTTGAGGCGCCTAAGCTGAAAAAGACACGAGGTAACCATGTGTAAGCGAGTAAGAGCAGGTGCCCAACAGGGGTAGCTAGTTTGGGTAGCGATTGGCATTACCAAAGCTTCCGTGGTTCACCCGAAATTAAACGGCATATTCCGAGCACTCCAGAGGCCTCGAAAATAGCTAGTGGAATTTGATAGACTGCCTGTCTCTTCAACCTCACTCTGCTGCGCTCACAAGAAATGTGATTCACCTACATGTCCGCTCGGGATCCCGCTTCTCTAGTACCAGCACCGCGAGCTGTCTTACGAACGACTCCCCGTTGTCCTCAATAGTGGACGCGTAATGGCAGCAATAGCGATGGAAATCATCCACGTCCAATGTCCTCTCATGCGCCTTCCATTCACTCCCAACTGTGTATCGTGCCTGCCATTCTTACCATGAGCTGCTCATTGAGCTCGTCCATCTGTGATGTTACTGTTGACTGGATACAGCGATGCAAGATCCTCTTAACAACAGGCATAGTCCGTATTGCATTGATACAGCTTGATTGAATGTTGCATACGACAGCATACTTCAACACCTCAGGTTTCTTCTACCTCTATACTTCGACTTTGTCGCAAAATGCCACGCAGCACCCGAGCAGTACCATCCCGTTCCTCAACCGCACCCAGGAGAAACATGAAACGGAGTGCGTCAAAGCAGCCCAGCGTCTACGAGATCCCTGAATCACCAGAGTCAGCCATTGCATCAAGAGATGAAGAAGCTACAGTAGATCCGGTTGAAACTCGGTCTACAAGATCTATCACGTCACCTTCAATGAGCACGCGAGGAAGGTCAAGGAGTACTTCTTCAAGTGCAGTTTTCGTTGATTATGATGCAACACCTGTACAAGCACGAGCTCTAGCCAACAGAGTCGAGTCTGCGGCCTCAAAGCAGGCAGCTGTACCGGGTCTCCAAGCATTGGAAGCAGTCAATTCGCTCTATCAGAAGCTCAAGGACAGCCAGGCTGAGATTGAGCATCTTCATCACGAGAACGAAGATCTCTCCATGGAATTGCTGAAGCAGAAGAAACTAGCCGAGAACTTGCAGGCAGACCTCGAAACGGAGAAGGAGAAGGTCAACAAGATGCAAAGAGCGCATGAACAGGAAGCGCTTTCGCTCTGCCACGATGATGGAATCGACCTCAAAACGACACTTGATTCCTTACGCAGCTTCAGTTCTGCTGCATTTCATCTGATGCCGCTACTCGATGTACTGACTGGCGCCGCTGACATCGAATATGACGACAACACCGAGAAGTTATACCAGGTATTCAAGAAGCACAAGCCGGAAAATTCCACTGAATGATTATCAGTAGCCATTCTCGCTTTTCATAAGAATAGCTGAGCGCTGCGTGTTCTCGTACATACTGAACAATCGTCAGATATACTTCTTGGATGGCAGACGTTCTCTACACGAGGACGCTTTTCGTGTTAGTCAAGATAGACCACGAGAATCTCTACATACTCTGTGGGTGGAGGACGTGGTATTGGCGTACCTATGGCCTTGGGCGAAGGCTTATGCCTTGATATTGGTCAATGGCTTTCCTTGGCTGCAAACCATGCCCGAAGGACATGGTTGAACACCACAGAATCCTAGCACAATCCTCTGGAAGTACAGTAGTTCACATCAGGTTAGGTACTAGCAAATATGCTCTCTCTAGTGCTATATTTGATACAACTAGCGAAAATTGTGCATCGATGACCAAAGTCAATTTCGGCTCTTTCCTGCTCTTGGTGAAAAAGCTTTCATAAGTAATTCACCTCGTTTCCGTTTTCAACAAGCACTGAATCAAATGTTCCTACCTGCTAGTGAAACAAACAATGTCTCCATCTTCCCAGATATATCAGCTCTTGCCTGTGCCACTCATACACTCCTACAATATTTTATCACTTCGACCCTCATTGAGACAAAATGGAATCAGGATACTTGGCACCACAACATATATTGGTTCGGCTACCTCTTAACCACCTCCAGAATTATGGTATTGTACCTTTGTCGTACCTTGTTGTATGATCATGTCTTCATGCTCTGTTAGCTTCTTCGTGCACCCTGTCTGTGGAACCAATCGAATCGATAGAATCTTTGAGCCCTCAAACGTTCATCAAGACAAAGCCTGCGCCTTGTCGAGGAGAGCCACAGATGTGCTTGTGGCTCTTCCAATCCTTGGTCTGACATTCCTTGTCACAGTAGAAGCTGTTTCGACTGTGCCTGACACATGCTTGGCATTTCTTGAGATGAGCTGGAGCGATGTCTCTGTTTGTCTTTCCGCATCCGAAGCAACTACACCTTGAGTTAGTGACGCGCATCATGCGGAATCCATTGTACTGACCTTGGCAGGAAAAAGTCTCGTCGTTCACCATCAACGTAGTTCTCAAGAGCCGCGGTGAATTGAGCTTTGCCCGGATCCCTGAAGCCTGAATCGCCAATTGGCAGGACGAATCCCGTTTTGCTGGAAATTCCTGGGAGAACCTTCTTGATGTGCTGGCGATCTTCTGGAGCAATTCTTGCACCAACATGCATCATGAAGGCCGCAAGGATAACACATGTATAGCCTGTGTCAACAAGCATGTTCATATCCGTTAGTCTTTCTTTCGACATTTGCATCAGTTCCATGCTGAGGCCTGCATCAAGCTTCTTTCGAGCTTCCGCGAGTTGCTCCGGTGGATCATGCATGCTAACATCGGTAGCTGATTCAAACTCAGAGACAATGTCGTGATCTGTATCTCCTTGGAACATTGCTGGATTTACATCAGTTGCAGGTCTTGCTTCGAGATGATATACTCACTGTAGCCCCAGCGACCCATCTTGATGATTGTGTGTCTTGTTGATTGGAAGATGATCCCAAGTGTGGCTTAGATGTTTTTTCCGCAGCCTCAGAGAACGACAAGAAATTTTGAGGCAGAGGAATAGCAACGAGGTGGAAAATACGCTGCTTGAAAGTTGAAGACAAGACGTACCACAAGGAAGGTGCAGATAGGACGTGTATCTCTACGCGTTCCTGCCATTTCAAAGTAAGGTTCAATGGAAGTGCTCCAGAAGGCCTCTGAGAAGAGAAAGCAGCACTTCAAGGAAAGTATGCGTTACCACCATCACTCTCTTCGAACATGACGACTGATCAATGAAGATTGCTGTAAATCATAACATCGATTAGCTTTATATGAAGCACAACTCGTAAAGAAAGACGAAGCTAGTCGACAGCTTTCAGAAGAAGTTGCCAACCTGAGAATTGGGATTGCAACATAAAACTCTTATGTGCAGGTCTGAAATAGGCTACCTTTGAGTGATCATAGCTTATTTAATGCCTGATGACCCGAAGTGCTTTTCCGCACAGGAACAGCATTCTTCCGTGGAGATATCCATAGGTTGTAGTTCAATTTCTATCAGCATCGAGTGAAACGGTGGACAGAGTTACACGCATTCTCTTGGGCGCATGGTGTATTGTCACAGTCGTTGACAATGTGGGATTGCTCCCTACTAATGAGTTCCGATGAGGTTGTACTCAAAAGTCCTGGTTGGACCGAAACATGCACGTGACCAAAACGGCAAGTGCATTTCAACATGCCTTCTTAGTGGACATTCCGCTATACCTCACCTTCATCTTCCAGCTTGAGGTCAAGGGAAGCAATTAAAATAAAAAAAAAACACTCTGTATTGGTGCATCTCGCTGTTTGGTGACATGGTGCTTGCCAGACCAGACAAGCGAGGCCAAATGTTGACACTGCTACCAATCTTCTGTTGGTTGTCATGGTAAAGAATGGCCGATAATCCTCCATGTCATTAACTCTTTGCGAGTATGGTACCTCAGAGGGTAAAATGAATTCTCCTCTTTGCTTGCGCGGCAGCATTGAGATAGTACCAACACTATGACGAAGCATATGATGGTTAGGAAGGTCCGCCTGTTGGTGATGATCTTGTAACGTGTGAGAGTATCCTTCCCCAGATTCAAACTCGGGGCGAGCATTGTGCAGGCCATGCCAGATATGTTCCTAGGTTTGCTAGCTTTTGTTACCTACACTAGGATAGGTAGCAATGTATCAGTTGCATTAAGTGGTGCATTCTGGCCTTAGTGAGCCTCAACTTCCACGCTCCTTTCAAGCAGGCTGTGATTAAGTCATTAGTCCTTTTGGAGACGCTGGTGTATACCCTGCAAATGGGGTCTAAATGCCAGTGCGTTAAAGCGATCGGTTGTCAAATGGAGCATGGGCCATATCCGAGAGAGCGAACAAGTTAAAGACCGAAGTTTTCGATCACTAATACTATTAGCGTATAGTATCCTGCTCTAATTGTTCTAAATAGCCTTAATAGCTTCCCTTAAAATATTCCACTCTGCCTCCTCTCCCTCATCCCCACATTCTCTCTCTCACCCTCTGTCCTTAGAAACCCGATACACCACCTCTCCTTCTCATCGCTCCCCACAAACCGTCCGAAACACGGCTTCAGCCCGTTATCTCCACCTTCGAACCGCCCTGTTGAATTCCTCACATCCCATTCCTCTGCAATTCTGCTCACTTCGTCTACAACATCCTTTCCACCACCGCCAAGATACCGCATCATCCCCCCAATCGTGCCTGCACTCTTAGTTGTCCGTACGATCTTGACTGTTTTGTTATTCCGCCACCAGAAGAATACCACCAACCACATCAGGAAGATAGCGCTGGTCAACGCGATGCTGGATATACAAGAGCCTTGGTACACGGCAAGCGTTTGCGCCTCACTGAAGACGACGCCGGAGACAGCAATGATATTCAGATCTGAGAGGACAGCCGTTAGCGCGATGAGAGTCTGGAATGTCATACGGCCGCCATGGAGTTCGTGAGAGACGAGTAAAGTTATGGATTGCGGGAGGTTGGAGTAAGGTGTGCCGGAACGGGAGATGAGGAGGGTCGTCTCGTTGGGCACATGAGAAGTGTGACGGGTATTGGCAGCGAGACGACGAAATGGTTCCGTGATGCGGATGACACGTTCGATGTGTGACATCTGCAAGGAGGCTATGGTCGCGAGGCCGACAACGAGGAATTTTGGAAGGACAGTGCCGGAGTTGAAAAAGGTATTGAAGGCGTCGTCATTGTTATCGAGATAGTAGGTTAACAGAAGTGCGAGGAGAATGGTTGTGCTTGCGAGGCCAAGCATATCGGTAACTAGCGCGTTGCGAGCTCGGGTAAGGATTGAAGTACGGGTATAGGAGTTGGAGTGGGTGCTGTATTGTGAAGATACGTCGGAGTTAGGGTTCAAGACGATTTCTGGTACGATTGTTTCAAGTCCTGGATTTGCAACTGCATGGTAGTTGTAGCCGTTGCGGCTGGGGAGGTTGGAGTTTGATGCTTCACCCTCTTTAGAGGCTATGATGCCGTATTTCGCGGTGCCTTCTGCAGTCTTTTGGTAGCCTAAGAAGAATTGGTGGTGCTCGAGAGCGTCTTCAAAAATATTGTTGTCAGTGTCGGGAGGGACGCGTTGGATGTCGCGATGAAGTTGTTCATGGTTCATTAGGAGAGCTAGTGCGCCGAAGGAGGATGGATCAGATGGTATGCCAGAGCGAAACCGTCGCATGAGGATGGCTAGAAAGATGGCGAGTAGCATGCAGGCGCCAAGTGATGCTTCGACGCTGCGAAGCATGGGCTTGTTCACCACCCAGACCGGAGCACACCATCTTTCCTGACCGTCGATAATGCAGATATCGCTTGCCTTGACACTCATCGCAGCTGAGGCAAGAGGTGTGCCGATTTGTACAAGAACAAGTGCAAAGGCTGCTGCAAGAGGAATGAAGTTTCCGTGGCTTAGGGATCTGAATACATCGAACGACAGAGATGTCGAAAGATATTGTGCAAACACCGAATACTTCGCAGCGGCACCCTCCGCATGGTTCATCCGCTCGAAAGGCTGTATCAGCTTGATCGCAGCGAAGACCATTTCCCACATTGCCTTGATAATGACTGCCACAAGAGGTGGTAGATATTGTGCGGCGAAATAGCTAGCAGTAGTGAATGAGCCTCTCACAACCTCCTCAGATGATGATAAATTAAGCGTCGGCTGTGGTGGACGTGTAGCAGAAGTTTGAGTAGCTGTCCTGGTAGTGGTGATAGGGGTAGATGTGGCGATCATGGTTTGGACCACTACAGCGGAGAAACTTGTCAGCTTGCCATCAGTGCCAGTCTTCGTGACCACAGAGATATACTGTGTGGTGGTTGTGTATATCGCGGCTGATGATTCCGCAAGCGCATTCGCAGTAGTCGCAACCGAAACTGGTTGGGTGATACCAACTTCGGTAATGATCGTCTTGCCGCTGACCACTTCAGTGATCAACGTGCGCGACACAGCTGGTCCAGTATTGACCACCTCAGTTACAATTGTCTTCCCACTTACAACGGCGGTGACCACTGTTTTGTACACCTCGGTAACTATCGTCTGACCATTGACGACTGTTGTAATGGCTGTTTTGCTGGACGCTGGTCCAGTAACCTGCATCTCAGTAACTGTCGTCTGGCCATTAATGACTGCTGTAACTGTTGTCTTACTGGGCGCTGGCGCAGTGACTTGCAACTCAGTAACTATCGTCTGGCCATTGACGACTGCTGTAACTGTTGTCTTACTGGGTGCTGGCGCAGTGACTTGCAACTCAGTAATCACCGTCTTACCATTCACCACCTCGGTTATCATGGTGCTTGAACCAGCTAGACCTGTCGCAACGACTAGAGGCACAACAACAGTACTTCCACTTATAACCTGCGTAACCGATTGAACATTCCCTGCTGTGGAAATCTTCTGCTCTTCTCTGACTATTGTTTGTGTCCCTACCACCTCAGTCACGACTGTCTTGGAACCTTCTGTTTGAATTCCTATGATTGTAGTACCCTGTTTTGCAGGACTCGATGACGCAGGGGCAGGGTCGGGAGAGCTTTTCGGAGCTTGTGATGGCGTAGCTGTTGAAGCAGGTACTGTCACCGTTGGGAGACCCAGTACAGAACCAACAACAGAAGCTGGAGTGGGTTCCGTCGTTGGATCTGTACTTCTCGGCTGCGAGGTTGGGTCGAGTACTTTCGATGTTGCTACGCCGCTGGAGGAGGTGGCTTCTTTGGAAGGAGTTGTGGGGACGAGAAGCGAAACACTAGCTGGGCCACTACTCCTTTCTTGCGTTGTCTGCTCAAGAAGATAGGATGTAGTCACACCACACACGGGTAAGATTGTTGAAGTTAATTGGAAGCCTGTAATGTACATTGTTCCGGACCCCGTGCAAGGAGATGTAAGTGCAGTAACTGATGTGGTACAACCAACATCAGCAGTGACTCGAGTCCAGCCGGTAGCCCAGTTCACCACAGATGCACATTCCCTGGAAGTAAATCCCAAATCCCGGTACGAAGCTGTCACAGCACTAAATTCCATGAGCCATTGGCTGACAGCTGTGAGAACAGGATATGACATATTGGCTGTATGTGACATGTATGATGCTGTAAAATCAGCACACAGGCTGCTGCTTGACTGTTTCATAACCGCCATTTTGGAGGGAATCGCCGCTGCATCGGTGCAGTATTCCGATAGCAGTCTCTTCTGCCTATGCTTTGTCGGCAATCGTGTGGGGATTGATCGCACGGCAATGGATGCTGTGGTGGACACCGTCGACGTTGCTGGCGGCAGTGGTATATCAGCATTGCGTAGGAGTATCTCAATCAATACTATGCAGATAGCGAATAAACTAATGCAAATCGAAAGGAATGGAAGTCGCAATGGGATCGGCTTGAAGTTGCGCTGTCCGCCATTCTTCCGCGATGATCTCGTCTGTGTCGATCCATAACCTATCTTATGTCAGCCATTCCAAAGAGCTATTGGAACCGCGATGCAACACTTCCATACCATAAGCATTGACTGGAACAGCCGTGTAAGGTCTGTGATTTGTGAACGAATCCATGGTGCAATGTGGGAGACGTATTCTGCAGGTCCGCGAAAGATCAGCACACTATAACGACGCCAGATCGTCCGGCCATATAAATCTCAAAGTTGCCCAGAGGTCGAAATCATGTTCCTTATGAGGATTTCGATCTGTAACACAGCGCCAGGAAACACGTTGGAATGGCAAGATACTTGCTATAGAATTGTTTATTGAAACAAGACACTGGCAGATTTCAGGCCAAGAACATCAATGTTTTGGCCCGATTGGGATATGAACAAGCGACAGCAGGCTTCCATGGTTGGCATTGGTAGAACTTTTCAACATCCGGAAATGGGTGTGAAAAAGCCCAGATGTTAGTCTCCAACACCAACTACCAACCGGCCTCCAACCGATGGCTTAGAGACTTGTGATGTGCCATGTGGTCAGGCTAGCAAGACGTTAAGAAGTCTTAAATCTGTATAGTTCGCCATCAAGTTCAACATGCGACACAAGGTTGTATCTTGTAGGCAGCCAGTGTCTCGTTGGGGCAGAGTCGTCGACGAGAGCAGGGTCTCGTCGCACTGTGACAACTGCAACCGGTCTGGCGATGGCATTGATGTTTTCAATCAATCGTGAGAGGTGCTACCAATTTCGCAACCGATAGAGTCTCGTATTCAACAGAGACCTGCATGTTGGAAAGGTCGGTATTTGGCTAGATAGAATGGCTTGGCGACTTTGGTGTGTTGGCTTTGTGAGTCTGGGCGTGGCCGTAGTATAAAACGGACATGGGTTAAGCGAAGAGGCTGGCCTTCCATGACCGCTTCAGGCGTTGAATGCCTAAATTTTGGAGAATCTGTCGCTTAACATTCCTGGTTGCACATGATTTCCAAAATGACAGCTAATTGTGCTCTGCTGGAGGAAACTCAACGGCCACGTCGAATCTCGACAACGGCCAGCACTCTCAAATGCATGTGACCATTGGTGGAGCATAGTTGAGCTTGAATCATAAGTGCTTCAAAGTAAATAGAGAAGAACCTTTGCCGTAGTACGAGATTGGCAATGTCGATCGGGGAGCTCCGCCACCTCCATTGCCTACGACGTTGAGTCTCACTGATATGGCTAATGCTCCAAGCCACGAACAAGGACACTGCCTTCCAGGACAATCAGCCGCTCGTTATCTCACTTACACGTTAGTACAAACAACCTCCTCACATGAGAAATGTTTGGTACAAGCCTGTAGCAAGCAAACTTTTCTACACGAAACGTGTTCGTCACTTTCTCTCGACTCGAAGGCCACAAAACGTGTGACTAATGAATGCCTCTACATGTCTGCGATTACAGAGTTCCTGAGGATGCGAACCGAAACCGTAAGAAGACCAAAATGTCATCAATTTCTTCAGGAACCCTGTACCAGACATCTTATCCTTTGCAACACTGCGTGGTAATCGCGATATCTTTCAATACACCGTACAAGAACTACCTGACCCTGAATTAGTACAGCGATTTAACACGAACTTGTGTGCTTGAGACGGACTGAAATCTGGATTGGATGCAGGACAGCAGCGAACAAGTTTAAAGGTCGGCGAAGGACGTCGAGCACTTATAAAAATTCAGCTACCGTTAGGTTGGCAACAGCACGTGATCGATGGGTTCAGCACTTCAAAAAGATATCCTCCACAACAGACACAATGTGACTCTCCATCAATCTCAGTCTACTGTCTCACAACCCTACTTTTCGAAATCATCCATTTCAATCACCATCAAGGGAAGAAATACCACGCCGGAGAGTGCTTTGTGGCGTATCGGTTTGCCGTGTCGGTTTACAGCGTTCTGCCCGGTGCACAAAACCGACGACACGACTGTCGTGAAAGCTAGGAACTCAGTCCGCTATATCGGGATGAAGAGTGTGGACATGATCAAACTGTGGTAAATTTCATCGCCCTAACGTGCATGGGACAATCCAAATATCTCGGAAGAGACTGAACCGGCTGCTTGGGTTACGTGAAGCAATTGCGAAACAACGAAAGCTCTTTTGTTGTTTTGATAGATCTGAGCCTTTATGGGAGGACGCGCAAGGAAGCAAGGATAACAGTCAGTGCTGACAATCGAGGAAAACCGAGTAAGTAGTATTTGCCTCTGTCAACGACCATTTGATTGCCCCACAAGAAGAATTGTCCAAGAGCACCCTATCTGGTTAATCGAGCCTCTCGCGACATGCGCAAAGCATCTTATACAATTCGTGCATCGCCTGCTCTTACCATTTCCATGAAGCGCAGAATGACGCATGTGGAGATCATCCCATGCACGCGGGGTGCCATCGAACACATGCATTATTATTACCAAATCTTCACGACCTTACCAAGTCCTTGAGAGTCTTCTACTCTAAACAAAGAGAAGTAGTACGATCAACGTTAATTTATACATAGCCATCGCACCATAGCCATCGAAACTATTGGTCTCTGTACGTCCAACGATCTCAATCCGCCGTGTTGCTTCCATTCACCTTCCGATCACTCCAAGCATCGCCATCAAGATGGTCTACACCTTAGTCTGCCACCTCTACGCCAATAGCGACCCAGCTAGCATCGACAAGATCAAAGCTAAGCTCATCGAAGCCTCTCGAGTCTACAACAAAGACAGCGAAACCATCGATTGGTTCGTCATGCAGGATGTGAACGACCCGCGAAAATTCACTATCGTCGAGCGCTTCCAGCAGGAATCGTCGCAGAAGGAGCATCTGGAGAATCCGTACTGGAAGACCTTTGATCCTTATGTTGTGCCGTAAGTCTGCCTTACCACCGCTGTCCGTGCATGAGCATGCCTTTTGGACTGGCCAAGCAACGAGACCCCACTGCAACGAAGAGCAGAGAACCACAATCAACACTCAAACCATCTTCTATTCTTCCCATTACCTCTCAGCTCCCTTTATGCCCAGTCTCACACCACAACCTGACACAAACACTAACAACTGTTCTGTTTCCGCTGACCAGACTCCTCGACAAACCAATCGAAATCCTCCGACACGAAGAACTCGACACCTCAAAGGACGTGGAGGTCCCGGCCCAATGAACAAGTTGCATGCCTTTCACAACTCGAACCGACCAAACTCGACAAAGCTTCTTATCAAATGAACGAACAGATTAAGGCTTACAGGAAGCCATTTTCAGCCCCAGTAGTGCGCAGTCCATTTCAATTAACGTAGCGCACACCCTTCTTTCTACTGCTTGGGCACTCCGAAACAGGGGTGTGTGTTTAACTCCAGTCAAGGATGAGGAGATTTAGCTTGTAGTTTGACCAATAGTTGAGATCAGGAATAAATATGATTAATCGCGAACCTAGTTTCATCTTGAAAGGCTTGGAATATGTATGGATCTGTCAAAGGTTCGATTCTATGAATAGCTAGAACCGTATCTACACAAGTTAACGCCGATCCCTTTTCCCCTCTCGAGACCGAAACAAGTATACTGAGCCCCCTGTTGCATGCATGCATCACGAGCGCGTCCAGAGGCTAGAATGCAAGAAACCGCGGCCCGTTCCTTCCGTTATGCTATCCGCTGTCTGTGATCGCCTTGCTGCCTATAAAGCCACGCCACCATGTTCCCTGCTATTCGAGTACCGTAACACATGAAACAGCCAGATCATCCGTGTTAAGAGTTTCTCATTGTATAAGCCATTCTAGCCTAAAGGACGGCCTTACCTGTTGTAGTTGAGTTGTTGTCGAAGCTTTGGAGCGTTTTGTGGGAAGAAAGACAGTTCGACCCTCTTGGACTGAAGAATTCTGTCACCCAGTTACGGGTATTCCGTGACGTTCGATCTTGCTTGTCTGCAGCTCCGACGAATGAGCTGCTGATGCACGGTTGACACTGGACGAACGTTGAGAGGTGGGTGTACGCTTCATGGAGTTCCTTTGTGGTTGACCTGTATGGTGATTATGTGTTTCTGATAAACTATGGCAGAAGTACTTTTCGTGGTGGCATCGTGCCACAAAGGAGGCGCTGTCGACATGATGAAGAGTTGCTTGACTGCGAAGAACAAGCCTGCACCATCATTGCGATGGAAGTGGCTTCTTCATTTTCTGGTGTCTCGGCGATACTGACTGATGGTCGCAACTGGCATCGGCTCGAAGATTATTACCCATGAGTACGGTAGACGTGCAGATTATGCTATTGTGAAACCGAGTTACTGTTGGAGTCTGCTCTTCATTGTGGTGTCATCGAATCTGATCGAATCTAGCCGAATCTGTTTCGTGAGTTATTGAAGATTTCTTTTGTTGGTGGTGAAATGTGAAGAGGATAGTTCAACAAGTAACGGCTTGAAGAATTTTGGCCCCGCCTCGCATCAGTAACATTCGGCCACAGATGCTTTCATAGACAGTATGGTCCAACTGTGTGTCGACTTCAATGGTGCCTCGATACTTGAATTTTGATATGCATTAGAGTGGTGAAGGGGACTCGAGCCTCTTTGCCATGAGTGAGGGTCGCTGATGATTCTCCTCACCTGAGGTTGAGGGTAGATGGTCTCGGTCGTCGATGTCAGCCAGGCGGTACGGGCGTGATCTTGTTACTGTAAGGTGATCGTAGAGACTATTGTATCACCTATGAGTACATGAGATTATTGCTGACTTGCTGCAGCGCCATGGTGGTCGGCTCGTGGCGATGATGGAGGTGGTGGCGGCGGTGGCGGTGAATGATTGTAGGTTATGTACCATGTTTGGGCTGAGAATATCATTGTCTTTGGAGGCTGCATCACTGGGACATCATCGTTCATCGTCGCACGGTAGTTTGGAGAGATGTAGGCAAGTACATCAGTAAGAGACATCACGGGAGGGTGACTTTCCTGCAGTTTAGTGTCAATGTCTTCACTTTCCGTTGTTGTGGCCATAGATCAAATGTCTGATTGTGTACTAGTTTAGGCCTTTGAAGACGAAGGAGAACATAAGACCTTGGAGGATTCAGAAATATGTGGAGTGGGAAAGCATGACAATGCAGTTGCTACGTCAAACAACAGGACCTAGCGACCATATACCTTATGACAATCAGATTTTTGTGTACCACTTGACAGTCTCGAAAATTTCTGACAACACTGAAAGTGCTGCAATGCCACGAGTATCTAGATATGTCGCAGGCATCTCCGCTGACTGTATCATGTTGGAGATTGCGCATCCTTAGCGATCGTCCGGCATTGCGTCGCTATCAACAAGGCATAGTTTCAGCAACTGTAGACGGGCGAACATCTTTTCTGGGTACGTGCCGCACTCGTAAACTAAATGATCACAAACTTACATCGGACGCCAAGGAGCAGAGGAGGTGGGCCCGAACGAGTGGGTGCCAGCAAAAGCAGTGTCAGGCTTTAGCAAAACGCTTCTTTTGATCTTGACTGCTGATCCACATGAGTTCCCGACGATTTATTGAAAGCTGAGATGACTTCAGGTTCAAGGTTTGCATGAATTACGTGATTCTGGTCAGGGGCCTTGGTTCGGTGAAAGATCAAATCACCAGCTGCGTGACCAATGAAATGCTCTTGTGAGGGGTTTGACTTGAGAAGACATAATTTGAGCTCGAAAAGGTGGGTAGCTCACTCCTCTTTCCTGCAGCTACAGCTATGCAAGTTGCGCTAGAGCATGTATGGCGCTCACCAAAATAAGTTCTTGTTCGTTTCCACTTGCAAACGGTCAGACCGTTGGCTATGGCCATGTTTTGCATCATGGGTTCTCATAATAGAGAGATATCCTTATTCACCTAGAAAGTAACCGTCGCAAGGCCAAGCTGCAACAGACACAACAACTAAGCTGCAAGAGTCGCCCGCAATTTTGGAATTTGCCGTAGCACGTGCATAGAGCAAGATCTGTCGATCTCTGACTCCACGACGATCCTTGTCACATGGATTTTACGGCTTGCTTAGGCGAGACGTGTGGATGCGAAAGATCTGCAAAGCACCACACAACGTGAACTCGACAGGGTATATTCCTTGCTTGATCTGACGCGGAATCTGAATGAGATCGATCAGAATCCTCCAGTGCCCCGTACCCGTGCAATTGCACCTTCAAAGCCTTTAGCCCACGAAAAACGGCCTGCATTCACGCCGATTGCACCGTCAGCTTGCTTTCCCGTCCCTGGATCTTTCCAACAGCCTGCCTCTGCACCCTCTCCTTCCACTTTGCCATACAAGTGGGTGTTTTGATTCTGTCTGATTCCTTCTAGGATCTTTCCACAAACCAGAGGACTGTCGATCATGAGATTTACTTCTTGGCTGTGATACCATGACTGCGTGTCCTGATTGCCTGAGCCCATAATGGCAATATGGTCATCGATAATCATAAGCTTGATGTGGCAGGAACGCATCTTAAACCTATTGTGGATCGGTCTGATCTGATCTTTGCCGACGTAGACATAGACGTCTAGGTTCTTCCGGCACTCGGTTGAAATTTGACTGTAGAGTTTGTTCGCTACGCTTTCATTGTGGCCACCCTGCCCAGGAAGCAGCTCGCCTACGTCGTTATAGCCTAAACAGTAGAAATAGGTAACGCGGACGCCTCGCTCGCACGCTGCAACCATTTCAGGCAAAAGTGCGGCTGCATTCAGGTTCGGCGTTTGTATGAAAATAGAAGTCTCCGCATTGCGAAGGGCTGACTGGAAGGCCGCGTTTTGTGGCGTATGCACGGAAGAACTAGTTGGAGGTCCGAAGGGTTCTCTGTTCACCATAGCAATTGGAAATCGCTCGTGTCGCGGAATGGGTATGATAGGTGTCATCATCTGAGCAGGTTCTATTTCTGGAGCAGATGCTGATGTTCCTTCGGCAGGCACGTTCAACAAATTAGTGATTGCGTGTAATTTCGATTCTCCATTTCTAGGAATGAAACCCGAAGCTGCTCTGAGGACTTCCTTCGCAATATCGTCATCATAATGGGGATCTTGCGATGTATGCAGTGGCATAGGTGTTGTCGACGCTTTCAATGCAACATCGCTAAGAGAGTTCGTACCATCCGGCATTGCAGATGTGAATGCGTATTGATTGATCAGATGGTTGTCCTGGTCAAACATTGACTTGTGCCCTTCTCCGCTGAAAGTTGGTGGAGGATTTTCTGCTGCTGGTGTGTTCAGACATGGCAATGGTGGTTGAAGTGGATTGTTCCAGGTGATGAGTGCCATGTCATAGAGTGAGTCGACAACCGGGCCCTCAAACTGAGTCATCATCTCGAGGTTGTCGTTGTCCTGGATGTTATTGCTCTGAATGATAGCTATTTTCCGATCGACGATCATGAACTTGGCATGAAAGGTGCCAAGCGGTGGTTTGTGGTAATTGACAACCTCCAGGTCCACGTTAGGAAGGTCCTCTGGATGTGGTATTCTCACAGCGCCCTTCGGATCGGCAAAGGTCTTGGGTGGAACAGTCTGGTGGTTTCTGATAACCTGCATTGGATCGCCTCGATCGTACATGATCTTGACCACCACCCGTCTGCTCTCGCTCAACGCCCGTTTTGACAGTTCTTTGATAGCATTACAGATCAAGCGTGAGCCCTCGGAATACTTCCAGAAATTGGTGGCTAGGAAGACTTCATGCTGAGCCTTGGCAATCAGATTCGACATGTGACGACAGATGTCGGGCACGGTTGAGATGACTACCAGAGGACAAACACCGCTTGTTCCCATCAATGGCGGTGAGCACATACCAGCAAGCGGATTGCTCTTATCCAGTGTAGCCAAAACATCATCGTAGATCTAAGTGTGGTCAGTATGGCAGTCACTGCAAGACATACCCTATTACTTGCCTTCAAGAAGAGATCACTAGGGCGTGTTTCGCCCCACTGACCGCATTCAAAAGCGCGGTCGAGATCATACCCGTCCTCTGCAGTCGTGTCGGATTTTGGTAATGAACTTGACTTTAGGAATAATGCTTTCGCTGTCGGACCAGGCGCGTCATTGGGATTCGCAACCAAACGAGACGACACGGTTTCCGTCCCATGGCACAAATCGTACACGAAATCAGATATCATCTCGCGAAAAGGAAGGACCGGAGGGTCTATGAGTTGATACGGCTAGTCAAGGTGCTTTGTTCTGCTGAGGCTCAGGCCAGCTCCAACATACCGAAGCGCTTTCCCAGTGGGCGTAGTCCTGTGGTATTCTATGAATGCCCTTTCAAACACTCATCAAGACTGATATGACGTACTGACAAGGCAGGTAACGCTTCACGCCGTGGAGAGCTCTAGATTCGGTTCTTTTGGTCGTGGGCCGCGTAAGCCTCAACCTGGGGCACGCTTAACAAATCTAAGGAGCTGCAGATGGATGAGCTGAGAACGACCCAAAAACAAGCTTTGCGGATTTGTCGCGTCATAAAGCTTGACTTCTCCATTGGTTTCCATCCTCAGGAACAAGTCCGACCAGTTGTTGTTCGGTTAGGAGAGATTTCTGACGTCGCCCTGTCCTTTCGCTTATGAAGGTGTGCGCGTACATGTGCAGCAAAAACGGCAAAACCTTGTATATGTGATGGTCGGCACGGAATAATATTTAGCCTATGCAAGCACTTGTCGCAGGCTGGCATCGAACGCTTGAAGCAGGATATCTGATAATTCCCGTTTGTATTTGACAACATGTATCAGTAATAGATAACTCCCAACAGCACGACATAGAATGCCGAACTCTCCTTAGTCTAACACAGATGCAGCACATACCTACCCACTGACGCGAAAGAGACACAAGCTTTCCCATCTCCCTGTGCAGTTCTTCAATGACACTGTGTGAACGCCTTCAACGCCAGCATGGCCGTGTGCATCAAAAATCTGCGCTTTTCGAATAGTTGAGCCTCTTCAGCTGAAATTCTCCCTCTACCTCTTGTCCCTAGCCTCCATTCACACTCCTAAAGCCAGCGGCGACAGCAAGTACATATGATACGGAAAGAGATGTCATTACATAGGGAGTTGATACCAGAGTCATTCCTCGGCGTTTGTTGAGTGATACGCATTTGTCGAACGCCTCTTTCCTGCTCTCACTGTTTTTAACCCACAATGCACCAATTGGTGATTTTAAGAGAAGACGGGCGTGAATATACACTTGCATGCGCCCCAAATCCTTTGAAACTAGTGTCGCTCAAAGTTTGATACTTTCGCAATGGTGCTGATCAAATCCAAATTTCTCTTTTGATGATACAGCAGCATGAACACCAGAGTGTGAGATCAGTATCTCCAAATGCCCGACTGGTCAAGATTCGAAACTTCACATTGCCTTGCCTCATTCAAGCTTGCTTGTGCTCGAGTACGGTGCAGGTGAAACATGGTCAAAGTATATCCCCTCGGAGGATGACCTCCAAAGCTATGTGATTAAAGAAAGCTTTCTACTACTGAAGTCAACAGTCAAAACAAACTATTCATCATGTGGAAGATCTCTAGTTCATGCACCGAACCACCTATCCCTCTTGTTTGCAAACGCATCGGACACAACTTGCAGCAAAATGCTCAGGATTATCCGGACAGCAATCTCTGGCTATGTCAAACACTCCCCTCTGAGTGTCAATGTTGATATAGCGCTCGCTTCGATTCTGCTGCAGCTTCGGCGTCAAGTTGAGAGAGTCAGAAACCCCAAGCATGGAGCTGCCGAGCACTAGGTAAGCATCAATGCCAAGCGAACCATCAAGAGCCAATTGCTAGCCTCCCTAGCTTGTCCCACATGTACTTTTGCCTTTTGTGCAGCACCGAGGCCGAGCCCGCATGCACTTTTGCCGTTTCATCCATTCCTTCGAGCCCAAACTTTTCACCTTCCTTGCT
The DNA here is from genome assembly GCA_030247915.1 of Neophaeococcomyces mojaviensis. NCBI lineage: Eukaryota > Fungi > Ascomycota > Eurotiomycetes > Chaetothyriales > Neophaeococcomyces > Neophaeococcomyces mojaviensis. Next base: position 128,668 of record JAPDRQ010000030.1, on the reverse strand, counting down.
AAGCAGTTCATCGCGTATGCGCCGGTCACTTCCGTCGTGTGCGTTGTCCACAAAAGATGCTTCTCGTTCAAAATCAGCTTGATGCTTTCTACCCTTCACTCTGACATGCACTTCCAACATCATCCATGCCACTATGCAGTCAGAATCACTACAACAGCAAATGAACATCACGTTTCCACAGACAACTCAAACAATCGTTCCTCTAGATACGTCGTGCAATGACTTACATGATGGAGATTCACCTCGGCCTCGGCCTCGCGACCGCGCCGAGTCAGTCAACACATTGGTAGACGAGGAGAAAGGCACCATCGCCCAGCCAATCGAGCGAATCAAAACGATAGGCTGGGATGGACCAGATGATCCAGAAAACCCTAAGAACTGGTCGAACAGAAAGAAATGGATTGCAACGACAGTGGTTGCCATGTTTACCTTCATCTCGCCTGTCAGCTCATCCATGATCGCACCCGCCCTTGAGCAAGTAGGTAATGACCTGCACGTTGCACCAGGCTTCGGCCAGTCTATGCTACTCTCTATTTTCGTTCTAGCCTACGCCATAGGTCCTCTGTTTCTAGGTCCGTTGTCTGAAGTCTTTGGCCGAACAAAGGTATTGTACTTGGCATACCTTTTCTTCCTCGTTTTCTGTCTAGCTTGCGGTTTTGCTCAGACGCAGGGCCAATTGCTGGCATTTCGATTCATCGCAGGCCTTGGCGGGAGCGCACCATTAGCCATCGGGCCAGGTGTTCTTGCAGATTTGTGGCCGGCCGAAAAGCGAGGCAAGGCCTTTGGCTTGTATACCGCCGGACCCCTCTTAGGACCGGCCATCGGTCCCATCCTCGGTGGCTTCATTGCCGAATACAGCACATGGCGTTGGGTCTTCTGGTCGATTGCAATATATACCGCCCTCATGCAAATCGCCGGCGTGTTTGCTCTCCAAGAGACATATGCCCCAATCCTGTTAGCTCGAAAGGCCGCCAGACTCGCGAAAGAGGCCAGAGAGTCCGGCAATGCGGATAATCTCTCCCTTCAACCGACGCAGACCACACCACCTCTCCCTCAACTAATTCAACGAGCTTTGAAACGGCCCTTTTATCTTCTCCTTACTCAGCCGATCATACAAGCCCTGGCTCTCTATCAACTGTACCTCTACGGCACTATCTACTTAGTGTTGACAACATTTCCCATCGTCTGGACCACTGTCTACTCGGAATCACCCGGCGTCGGCGGCCTAAATTATCTCTCTCTTGGCCTTGGCTTCCTCCTCGCCTCCGTGTTTGCCTCCCGGTTGAACGATAAAATCTACATTCACCTCAAATCCACGCGCGGCTTTGGCCAAGGCAGACCCGAGTTCCGAGTGCCAATGATGTTCCCCTCCTCTCTCCTTGTCGTTATTGGGCTGTTTATATACGGCTGGTCCGTCCAATTTCGCACTCACTGGATTGTCCCCAACATCGGCTCTTTCCTGTTCGCCACGGGCACAATTGTCAGCTACCAATGCTCCCAGACATACTGTGTTGATGCCTACACTGCCGTGGCCGCTAGTGCCATGTCAGCGGTCGTAACTCTGAGAAGTCTTGCTGGTTTTGGGTTTCCTTTGTTTGCTCCAGCAATGTATGATGCTCTCGGTTTCGGCTGGGGCAATAGCTTATTAGGCTTCATTGCATTAGGTGTTGGTGTACCAGCGCCGTTGGCATTCTGGTTCTTTGGTGAGAAGATGAGGATGCGGAGCAGTGAGGCAAGAAGTGAATGAATGAATGAATGAATGGAAGTTCGAGGACCCCCAGACTCCGAAAATTGTGCCTGGGATGAACATGGACGATGAATGGCATCAATTGCACAAAATTGCAGACTCTGGATAGATATGATTTCTCTATTCGAGGAGATTCGTAACACATTCGATTCTAGCCCACTGTCGTCACCACCAGACCGCTCACAGCCATATACTCACTCCTATTGCTGATGGAATGGTTTGACGACTTACGACTTCAACGACTTCACACACGACTTACCACGAATAACGATAAAGGTTTAAGTAGAAGCATACAAGCATCAGAGCATATAAAACATTAGCATAGTATTAGTACAGCTAATCATCCCAATTCAAAATCCATTCACACCACAAACTGCATCCTACGGAGAAGTTCTTATTTGGCTTGGGCATGATCAGCCGGGAGAACGAGAGACGAATCGTCTTTGAAACTAGTCTATGCCTATCGACTTACAGCATGGGCTCACGCACTGCATTGCGGTTTGGTGCCGCATAGTTGTTGGTACTGGCTACTTCACCGACGTTACAAGGCACTTGCGAAGCGAAGGTTTGCGGAAGCCGTTGAGATTCAGAGTGAGGGATACCACGAGTTGCAGAACGAGCGGACTAGACGGCGCGGAGAGGCATGGACAGGGAGGTTTGGGGGCATTTGAGGCCTTCAAAGGTTTTTGAAGAAGGATAGTGTCAGGAAGGAGGTTCCAAGGTTGAATAAGGAGGGGTGGAGATCAATAGATTGACCCCTCTGTTGATTTTGAGAGAGTTTGATGGCCTGGGCCGGGTTGGTTGTTGGGTAGGCGAATTTTCTAAGTGACTCTGCGTAAGGTAGGTCTGCAATCACTTGCTTTACACTGGTGTCAATGACATTCGCATTGTTACGATGTTAGCACGGAACCCGGCGCAATTCAACCCCGAGTCAAATACCAAGAAACTAGCAATCGTATGCGGAGGAATGCTATCTTCCAGAAATAGCAAACTTGTTGGTTTTGAATGTTTCTACATATTTTTTACGCAGCTCATCTCTAACGCTTGGCCAGCCGTGGCAGCTCTAGCTCTTCGGTACTAACACCGCGATGTCAAACTTCTCCCCAACTCTTGTCGCTGCGCAAAAGAGCTGATTCCTCGACTGGCCTCCTCAAAACACCATACATGAGTGGCTAGGTAGTAATGGAAGCCGTGTACTTCTCTTCGGTCTCAGAGGGAGTTATTGTTCCTATTGTGGTCGTGGATGACATGAAGCACTAATCAATGCGGATTTATTACCCATGTGTTGGGATACAACTGTCTAGCGGCATGCAAGTATGAATGATTTGTGCGATGACCAACACAAGCCCTACCAACATGCTGTAATTTTGCCCTGGGTAAGGATCCGACGTCCATGAATCTATCATTGGTCTTGCGCCCCATTAGCGCGTAGTGCTGGGTCCGAGCTAGGAGAATCCATCGAGAAACGAGAAACTGTAGTAGTAGCGCCAGTAGCGTGACTAGAGGTAAGCCATATCTGAAGGGTAACACGAGCCGGTATGTTGATTCCTGCTGCCTCTGGGCCTGGTGACTTGAACAGGCTTTCTTTTTCCTGGGGCAAAATGAACCTATTTAAGAGCACTACACTGGGCAGTATAGAACGAGTTGCATAAGTACTAAGTCGTAGAAAATGCGAGCTGAAACTGATTTGCAACGACAACAACAACGTTGAGAAGCAGTTTGCTATTCGAAGCGCTGTGCAAGCCAAAGATTAAGCCCGCTGTCAGTAGCTCAAACTTCATGCCCCATCAAATACGTTTAGAGTGTTGCCTCCAAACTCGGCGGCACGACCCTGGGCAACGCTAAGCCTTTTGTGAAAAATTTTGTTCATGAACAAAATTTTTCACAAAAGGCTTAGCGTTAGAACACCTCTTTTTGTCTATGGCTCACTTGGCTCCACGTGTCAACCACGAAGTGCATTCACTCAATTTCACCAGAAAGCCCTAGCCACGCGGAAGAGGTTGTAAAAGGTGCAATTCCTGAACCTGGTGAAGAATCCAGACCTGGACTAACTCAGGATGGAAGGAAGAAGTCCATGCAGGAGGCCATTGCGCTCTCGATTGATCATAACAGGAAGAAAGAGGCTACAAAAGTGCGGCTACAGAGAGGGAATGATTATCAGTCAATGCCTTTGTCCTTGAGACATACTGCAATTACCATTGAAGAACGTCAATGGTGAAGTCATCACGTTCAGTGAAAAGTCTGGTGTAGCCACAAACCTGAACGACGGGGAAAAGGTTATACCAGAACCTACTACTCACAAGATCGCCCAAGGCAAAGAGAAAGAGGCTGCAAACCCAAGTAATGGAGTAAAAGGTACAACTTCGAGTAGCATGTCGCAACAGGCGAAAGGACTGCCAACAAAAGAACAGGCGCCAGAGAGCCAGCAAATGATAGACCAAAATGAGGTTTACTTGACAACGAGAAGCTCTGAACAACCTGGGAGACCTAGTATTTACAGCCACGGAACAACAGTCGATGCCACTGTCACCAGCGCCGCCGAAGACCGCCGACCATGTTTTGGAGACCTTGACTATTTGAGTGAAGGAGAGCATTTCTCCCAATACAATTCAGAGAACAGTGGCGTGACACCTACCATGTCCAACATATCAATGATACCCAGGTTTCGTTCGCATTTGCCAATACCTCGACCTTGCTACCCTAATTTTCAACAATACCAACATCGTCACAAACAGGAGCGAGAGCTACCCAAGCAGCTTCAAGGAGAGCGGAAACGGTTAGAAAAGACACCGCCACAATGGCATCCTGCGCAGAAAAGTCAATCAGGTGCATATGCATCAGGTGGAAATCGTTATTCATCTAATATGCCTGATGCGGGTGGTAGCACTACCTACAGTTCGGTCAGGCCATATCCTGTCGCCAGCAGGGGCTCCAACATCACTTACAATAATAACCATAACGAACACTCATCGACGCATGCAGGCAATTTATACGGGATCACTAATATATCTGATCAAGCCACTGCCGTTCTTGGCAATGTGTACAATACAAACAACTATTACAACCAGGAAGACACCATCACCACGACCGACACGCCTCCAGGACAACAACAAGCTTTCATCGCTGGCCTGATAAAACTTGCTTCGAGACACGGGATCTTGCTACCTAGTGCGCCAATCCACAAAGATAAGGACGAAGTCTCACGTTGGGTTAGAGAGGTTTACGAAGCCCAAATGTGCGCCACCACTGTATGGGACGAGCAAACGGCAATTGTGCCACCAAGCATTGGCACAAGCATGGCTTATATTGATCAAGCGGAGCTGATAAACCACTCTCTTTCCCGCCCTCAGAGCCCTCTGTCACCTGCAGGATTACCAGAGCGCCGTTCGTTTTCGCCATGCCTCGACAACATGTACTTTTATGAATCAATCCCAAACGACAATCGGCTGCCGTCTTCGAATGTGGGTCTGTATCCCGACTACCGCTTCACTGCAAGTGTCCTAAATGGCCCTGGAAGAGTAGCAGACGATCGACTGCCACAGGAACAGTGTGAGCGTCAACTGCGTGCATTGAACGAAATGAGGTTCTATGACTTCAACCAGAATGCTTCCTTGGACGGCGAGGAGATTCCCCACACGTCATTCAGCGCTAGCAGCGCTCACAATTTTTTCTTAGAAGAGCATCACAGGACGAGAGTGCACAACACCACTACCAATCTAGTGACTCATGTTCCAGAACGTGGCGCGGAACTATCAACTCGCGCAGTAGTACTGTTTCCCAAACCGCACGGCAAACCGAAAGGAATTAGCCCGATGGGTCAAGCCCTTTTTAAAGCCTTCAGCCGGACGATGCCAACACGATGGCAAGGAACTTCTATGGTTGTGTCTGATACATTCATCATCGACAACCCATTTAGTGGCCCTGCTAGCATTACACTGGTCGATGGCGCGACTGGTGACATTGAACGAATGAGGCGTGTACTGGACATGGAAAGGAACAAGATAGAATTGAAGTTGGGTAAAGAGCTTCTCGACAAGAAATTAGGTACTGTTAGAAGTTCAGCTCAGACTGATTTGTTCGGCGGGAGTCTACTCATTTGAGTCGTATATAAGATCCATCCGACCTTCTCTTCTCCTTAAACGTCGTATTGTTATCCACATCACAGGCATTTTATCAATCAGATTCCTCGCGCTCCAATCTTCTGGCCCATTACTATGCTGGTCCAGACATTACGTCTCTAACACCTTTCACAACTTCTTCAATAATCTCCTCTACACTACCCTCAATATCAACCTCCAACACCATTTCTTCCTCGAGATTTCCTTCCTTACCCTTGCCATACTTTGACTTCTTTCCACCATCAAAACCTCCTGCAGCAGCTCTAAGCGCATCGAAACTCGTGAATTGACTTATTGTCCTCGGATCCAATGGTCTAAGCACTGGCAATTCATCATCTTCTATTTCCTCCAATTCGTCGTCGTGCTCGGCATCAGTCTTGAATAAAGGCACAAAAATGATGCCAATACCATATTCTCCTGTAGCCTCACGAATGGCATCTTTGTGCCAGGCCTCCAGCTCCGGATGCGTCAGGACCATCAAAGCCGGATTCAACTTTCGATTTCTTTCTTCCTCGGAGACTGCGAAAACGGGCCGGTTGACATACTGACTTGTGCCGAACATACCGCCGGAGGTCATGAATTGGTTCCCAGCATCAACAGCAGAGGATGCTGTGAATCCAGCCGCAGAACCACCACCAAAAGAAGTTGTGCTTGAAATTGATGATTCCGATCCCCTGCGGCTTGTCGAAGATGATCCCCCGCCGAAACCAGAGAATCCTTCGTTCGCAGGTCTTGATTCCTCGGGGAACAGCAGACCTGTTCGTGTCATCTTACTCATCCACATTCTCTGATACCTTCCCCTTCCACCATCGTCGCTTCGACTCGCGCCTACAGCTGCTGCTTTGGCACTACTCTCGTGCAAACTGTCGCCCTGGAATAAGGGACAGGAAAGGGATTTGGAGACTAAGGTGGCTATTTGGACCTTTCCGGCAACGGAGGTTGGTGCGAGCAGGAGAATGATGTATTTATTGGGTTTGGTAAGGGAGGTTTCAGCGAAATCCGGTTTGTCGGGTGCACGGTGAAGTAGTGCTTGTGGAGTTGGCGGTCGTACGTAAGGGGAGTTGTCCATATCAGAGGTCAGGGAAGACATGGTTATGGAGATACAATCTCAAATACCGTTGCTTCTAGATAGACAGGGACACGGAATATGCAATTGACAAGAAACAGCTTGTAATAGCCAGCACGGTGGAGGTCTGACTCTCTGGCTTAGCGAGATAACAACTAGTAGCATTTGGGGATGTGGTGGCCTCAGCGGGATGTTACACGTCAGCCTTGTCAGGTTATGCGACAGCCTGACACTGACCTGACAAACAGAACAAACAAGGTCATCAGGCGGCTAGCGAACCTCACGAACCAATTGGAGTTGGTTCAAACCGAACCTTGCCTGATGAGGCAACCTAATGTCTGTCCGACTGCTGCGACTGTCGAACAGACACAACAGACACAACAGACACAACAGACACCTTGGTCTATATATGCGACTCTAACCATAGTCACTCTCTAGATAGTTCTTCGTAGTCAACTCATATTACCTACTCACCCCTACCTTCTCAGTCCAGATCCACATCTTAACTACTCATAGTTATTCCAGTTACCCCAGCCCAGGCTTTATACATACTGCACATCTCGCAACAGTTAACCTCCCCAGGTTCTGCCCCCTAGCGTCCTAACTATCCTTATATAGTTAATGGTAAAGGAGTAGCCCTAACACGGGACACTAACGTTTATAGACTCGACGCCGCTTATAGCGCTACGCTTAGATAGTATTATCAAGAATAGTAACCCCAAAAGGGTCTAGTCTAACCCAGGGTGGACCAGCTGATCTACTTGTAGCCAATTGGTCCACAAGTGGATCCAGTTGGTCTAGTGCTTTCCTACCACCTAACTAACCTCTCTATTTCGTACCCCTTATAGGGGCCAGCCATTCTTTATCCCTATCATAGGTGTATATATAAATAGGGACTCTCGGCGCGTATATAGAATAATAGTAAGTTATTTAGTCACTATCTACCTACCGCTACCTACTAATCTTAATACTAAGAGTTAAACTAACGAACCTCTTATATAAATTATAGAAAAGATTCGTCTTATCTTCTCTTTTCTTAAGCGTTATATCGTTATCTATAGAATAGGTATAATAATATTTAGATTTAATAATATTAAGATAGAAAGATAGCGGTAGGTAGATAGTAAGTAAATGACTTATTATTATTCTATATACGCGCCGATAGTCCCTATATATTATTAGGACTAGTATAGTATTAGGCTAGGAGATCGAAGCCTATTAAATCTAAGTATTATTATACCTATCCTATAAATAACGATATAACGCTTAAGGGAAAAGAAGGTAAGACGGATCTTTTATACGATTCGTATAGAAGATTCGTTAATCCGGCTCTTAGTAATTCCCAAAATAGTAAGGCCGATTCTTTATACGATTCGTATAGAGAATCGGTCAGTATATTCCTAAATTATTACGAATCATAACCGCTATACGGCCATACTAGAAGATATAAAAGGTTAAGCGAGGAAGCCTAGTACGTATAAACACTACGAGCTTAGCGCGCTAACTAAGAAAGGTAACTCTAGTATAGTTAGTATATTGGTCTAAACATACTAGATATACTAATATACTAAAGACTTCCTTATTAGGAAACGATTTATAAGTATATAAATCCACGTCTCTTATCTATATCTATAAGCTTTTATAGTTAACCTAAGTTATATCTTAACTCTTATTCGATACAGCTCTAGTATCCCTAATACTTTTATCCCTATTAAGTAAAGCCTAGAATTATACTTAATAACTTATTATTTAGTAAGGTCCCTAATATAAACCTATTATTCCTAAGATTTATAATAATTCACCCTTAAGCTATATTATCGATCTTTCTATATCTCTACTCTTTTTCTTTTTATTTCGGTTTTTCGTTAAATTATTTACGCGATTCGTATAAAAGATTACTCTAAAATATAGCTAAAATAGCCTTAGTTCTAAACGTTCGAACTATTTAATCTTTTTTATAATCTTTTATCGTAAATAGTAAGAATAGTTAGGTTTAGTATTTATTCTCTTTAAACCTTAAATTTACGTTATTTTAACTAAGATTTTAATTATCGTAGAATATAATAATACTATTAAAATGACTATTGAACTACGTGGTGGCTAGTAAATACAGGTGGAACAATATGAGTAGAACAGCTAGCGTATCAATTTAGCTTTGCGCTAGTTTTATAAAGCGTGCGTTGAGAAGGACAAGTGCAGATTATTTGGTGGGGCCCTATGATCGGATTTTGGCCACTCGGTTATTCCGATAGTTGCATGCCAACCTCGACTGAGGGTGCTTGGCAATAAGTCCTAAAACGGACAAGTCCTGAGCAGCGCTTTTCTCTCAGTACAGAAACATTGACACTATCTCATCTTTTGCGATATCTGGTGGATCATCATCTGTAGATAACGTCAGTCTCGAGCGGATCGAACCTCAAATGCTTCAGCTAAAGTATACTCCATCCATGTAGGCAGTTGAGTCTTTTTGGACGAGAAATACGCCAAGGGCGTCCAGCTTAGCTCAACTCAGCTTCAGACTCCACTGATGTACTGAGACTTCCCATTACAGCAAGCTTGCATCATCGTGAAGCCACAAGACTCAATAGGACGCTCTTTGAAGTTATAAGCTATACCTGATTGTATCTCCTACGTCAGCTCTTCCCAAGGTTCAACTGAAAGTTCAACTTTGAGTGGCAGAAGCTTTGAAACCTGACTCGTTTGGAAAAGTCATTTTCTAAATCCAAACGGACAAGCGGGCATGTGTCTCACGCCGTCGCCAATCAATAATTTGCATTCCTGTCTTATGGGTAACAGCGTATTGTCCAGACATTTTAGATCTTAAAGCCTCCGTTTCCTGAAATGTGACGAGGTTGGCGTGATATTTGCTCTCGGCAGTCTCGCTATTGAGTCAAGAAAGCCTGGTGCGTCAGGATCAATATCTCCCCATTCACCACGAGTCTGAGTTTATCAAGAATTTCAGCCTTCCACATTTCTTGGCCGTTTAGAGTGCTGATCGAATCAGGTAAGTGTAGATTAGCTTGCTTGGTGCATTTGATCATTGCCTTCTCCAGCCATGAACCAGACTCTTAGCAACTTCTGAATGCGAGGTGGCCACCAATCGGAAATTCACACGTTTTGCTAGATGCGCCTCATCGATAAGCCAGAAGGAAGTTGACAGCTGAAGTAACGGAAGTCTGATAAGTCTGGACCAAAGCATAAAACCCGGCGGTAAACTTCGAATATTCATTGAATTTCAGCGATACTAAACATTCTCTTCAACTCTCGCTAGCATTACTTCAGAACACCAGTTCTATCTTAAGCAATTCTAAAGTTACGGCTTAGAAAGACTTCGAACATTACAATACTTGCAGAGATCTTTAAAAAAAAAATATAAATTAAAAAAAGGCAATTGTTGCAGCTTTCCAACTACTGCTATTGTCTTCTTCCGCGGACAACCTGTGTTCACTCAGATTTGCAGTTCATTTCGAGGTTGCAAGGCAGCCTATCCCTTCATATGGTTGTAGCACTTGCATGTGCCCTGAGTTGAGCTGTTGGACTGGATCCAAGTCCCAAGATGGTCGACACGGCATCTATTGTCATCGCCGTTGTTTCCATGGTGGGAGCTCTGAGTGCGGCGTTATTCACTGTTTACGGAACCTACTTAGCCGATGAACGCAAACGGCGCCATGGGATTCAGGTCGAAGTGCGCAAATATTCAGATCCGCTGCTCGTTGCTGCTGACGATCTGCAAGATCGCCTATACGAAATACTGGACGTTGGGTTCACAAAGTATGACATAAAAAAAAACGAAAATGGCATCCAGAATGTCGAAATATTCAGTTCTTTTCTGCTGGCTCAATTTCTGGCCTGGGCGCGAATTTTGAAAATTCAAACGCAGTTTCTAGCATTCTCCGAAGACAAATCAACTAGCTATCTGAGAGAAAGCTTGTATAAGATTAGCGACGAGTTGAGCACGAATCGCTATCCCAAACCTGCATGGGAATTCAGGCTGTGGCCTGGTCACCAATTGGCGATTGGGGAACTCATGCTAGTGAAAGACAAAGACACCACTCAGCTTACACCTATGGGGTTCCATGATTTCAATGATCAATTCAAGGAAAGATTCAGCGTTTACTTTCACTGGTTCATAAAGAGTATTCACAACGTGAATGGTGCAAGATACGACGGGTCTGAAATCATTCCCGATGGTCGTGGCAGAAGGTTACAGCATCTTCTGGTTGATCTTGTCAAAAGTCTGGACTCTGATGGGAATGCTCGTGCTGGTCGTGAACCCCAAAAGTGTATTCCAGCTGCAAAATGCGACTGTCTCACTTGTGGTGACATGGAACTAGCAAAGGATCGCCGCGATAGGCGCAGAAGTTGCAATGCGAAGACTGCTGCTAAGTTGGAAGTTTAAGTACCAGTATGTGTGCCGTCTGGGTCGAGTCTTGTACATGATGAGAGAGCAAAACATTCCAACTCTTCTACCACTGAGCTAATTTCCCTATTATCTAGATTTGCCCTTCACGAGTCAAGGCCCCTTTCACCCTCAGTGCGATACTCAGAGATTCACTCACCGAACCCGTAAACGGTTTATCATGGAGATGTATACAACCAGGGAGAGAAGGAGGCTGGCTATAACCCACAGTCGAAGATTCCTTCATGCCATCAAGCATATCCTGTTCCTCTTTCGGTCTCGAAGTGATGAGTTACCTGAGCATACCCGAAAGATGCACATCTGATCCGGTCATTTCAACAAGGTTGGCAGCAGTCTTTGGCGATCACTCATCCTCCAGCATTTGGCCAAATAGATTTAGGTCAATGGCAATGCGAATAGCTGCTGCCGTTGTTGGCTTTTATCAGGATTTAGTAGTTGCAGAGCATACCTATGGAAGTGACTTGCATTATGCCAACTTAGTCTGATAACTCACTCAACTGGTGATTCAAGAGCAGAGACCAAGGCTCGCGCTGCCGACAATAAATTCTGTCGTTCATATTCATCGGTGACAGCTTGTCCCTTTACTTGAATTTGTTCGAGCAATCCGGCGAGATGACTTTTAGTGGCCTGGTCTGCCATGTAGCCCGTAACCAAAGTCTCCGTCAAGATGTCAGACTTTGCATACTGGTATATCTTTCACCACCATAGGGAATGCTTTGAAGCTTTAAAGCCAGTGGCTGGAGGTTAGTAAACTTGATCAACTGAATACGCTTAACCAAGACCAAAATGGGTAGGTCGGGAAATCGGTGCATCGGCGTGCAATTAGTGCCCTGCACTGTACCCTGCTTCTTAAAATATCCTCCATACATGAGACTTATCCTATAGCCACACTCCTTTGCTATCTAGTGCCATAGCTTCAACGATAGACTTCATCTTGCTTCGTATAGGCAGTAGCTAGCTTCTTCCCCTCGTCGCTCAAACCTTGCCATCCATGGTTCTTCAATGGTGTACGGTCTTTGAAATTTCGTTTCTTCCCTGATTCAGCCGTGTTTGGGTTGTGCAGGAACTGGTACTGGCAAAAAGGGTTGTTGCACGACGAGGCATGATTTTCTTCGGCGTGTTGGGACTGCGCCAGTGCGGAGACCTTGGGCTTCTGGCTCGCGGGTTTCAACGCGGATCTGCCGTGATCATGGCTGCGTTCCAACGATACACGTAGATGGCCCATATCCCCTTTATTGGCTGGTTGCGAGCCTGCGTGGCCATGAACGGTACCCATTGCTGTGACAAGCTCTTTGTGTTGGTTGGAGTATCCCACAGCATTTATCTGGCGTTCGTGGATTACTCGTGGGACTTTTGCACACAGGTATGATCTCGGTGGCCTTAACGACGTAGATGCCATTACCTTGATTCAGAGTAACCATTGTGCTCATCCTTTGTAGAACTAGTTGTGTTTTCAAGCCCTCCCATGAACTGAGTGAATGAGAACACGAATAAAAGTTGCTTCCATCTCACAACACTTCCAACATCCCCCCTTCCACCCCCGATCTTACATCCCTCCATCGACCCACCAACACCCCGCCTCTCTCCATCCTCAGTTCTACACTCGCTCCCTCATTCTGCTTCTCCTCCCCTCCTCGCGTCATTGTCTCCTCAACCTCTGCTTCATTTCCCCACTCCGGCGCCAAACACCTTACAAAAACCCCCATCCCATCGTCCGGTCCCTCGTCCATTCGCGCTGAGCCGCCTGTGCTATCGTCCAGTTTTCGCAGACTAACTGGCAGTGATGATAGGAAAGACGAATTGTAAAGTTGTGTGAGGAGGTACTGGTGATGTTGTAGGAATTGTATCTCCGATGGACTGAGTAGGGTCTTGGTGGTGGTTGTTGCCGCCGTCGGGTCAGTGGGCACGTGGTGCTTGGCATGGTATGTAGCGTGATCCGTGATTTTCGAGAGACGTTGCCTCACGTAACTTCGGACTAGGAATTGCGTGCGGCTGAGATCAGTTTGGAGGATGCTTAGTACTAAATTCTGGTTTTGTCGGTTTCGCACTGGTTGACCAGGTGTGCTGTTGCTGTTGTCGTCGTCGTCATAGGCGCCGGATGTGAGGTCTTCGATGCGGGTGATTTGGGCGCGTAGACGGTTCATGACGCGGTCAATGAGGGATGCTGGGTATTGCTGGAGGGTTGGTGTGCAGCGCTCGGTCGTCCAGGCACGAGTTAGGAGAATGTGGTCTGTGTAGGCTGTTGAGGCATCATAACTGTCTGTTGGGTGGGAGGATTGTTGGCCCGAGGGTCGGGAGATGTCGGCTAGGATGTCGGCGATATCGATGTCCATTGCTATGGGACGCAGTGGTAGGCTGGCAGGTGATGATAGAGGTCAGGGTGGTTAGGAGATGGTGAGTGTGGGTTTTGATTGTGACTGATTGTAGTGGTTACAAGCGATTATTTGCGGAGGTATAAGTCAAGTCTGCTGAGTGTTGCGAGGATAACATTTGGTACCCTAGAAGATGCTCTCGATGCGACACGATATGGCTGTTCCGTTTATGTCCTTTTTTTCGTAGTTTTGTCCATTTTGTAAGTAGTGGATCCTGTTCGTTGAAACGTGGGGAAACGTAAAGATTTGAATCAAGAGCAAAACGCTGACCAAAGTTGGGTAGTTCGAGATTGTAATCTCTAGCTTGAGAGAGGCAACGACGACAGCACGAGAGACGAAGATGTGAGTTTTGCATGGCCGTATGGAACAAGACTTATCGAATAGAACGTGGCTACAAAATGTAACGAAAGTTGTAGGTGCATTATATCGGTTACTCTCGAGATCATCAAAAATTCCTCAGAGTAATGCTACCACACACACAAGAAATGTGATGTTATGTGCCAGCAGAATTACGCTTGACCAAAGTTGAAGTACTGCTGCAACGCCAGACGCCTTGCTGGAACACTACAAACGCCTCGATCCATAGCATCATCCTTCATCAGTCGTCCCTGTGATTTTACATTCCTTTTGTCCTGTGCTAACGCCAGCCATTTCCATCCTGTGTAATGCTGTGACCCCTCTATGCTAGATAGTTGTACGACGGATTTGCAGGATCCGGGCCTCTTTCCAGATACTCCCGGTCAATCAGCGTTTCAATCTTTTTCTTGATCATTGCTACTTCGGGCTGGAAACGACTGGATAGGATTTGGATAGTTTCTGTCATAAGCTGTTGATGGGTTAATGACTTGCGTGCTTTCATGATCCTCACGACTGCAGCATCGACCAAGAGGCCTCTTTGGTCATCTGCTTTCTTCTGCGTCTCCTTTCGTTCTTCGGCATTCTCGACCTTGTTCGATTGCTCGGAGACCAGGGCCACCTTGAACTTTCGGAATTGATGTTTGAAATCGGGGTTGTGGGAGAATTCATCGGTAGGGTTGACATCTCTGCTCATGGGCTCCTTCTTGAGCAGTCGTGTCTTTGGCGCAACGGCAACTGACTGCATTGTGCGTATTAATTGCTCGGTCGGGATGTTTGTTAGCTGTTGAATTTCATCGAAGGTCAGCTTTTCGTGGTCATTGAAGAGCATAAGCACCATCATGCAGAAGGTTGGTACTGCCACCTCGTACGTGACAGCCTGTCCATCTTTCTTGAAGGTTGCTCTCATAGTTGCCTCGCCCATGTGATGCATCCAAGTCAACTTTCGACCAGTGTGTTTGCCCAGGTAGAACTTCTCAAATGACTCTTTGACCTGAGCAACTTCAGCTGGGTACACGCACGACCGCAGTTCACTTTCAGAGGTGAAAATTGGCCAGACGGTCATGGTCAAGACGTGCATTTCGAGATCAACTTTTGAGCTCTTTTTGGCCTCGAGCTTGGCGGCGTAGTCCTTGTACTGCTTGGTCAAGTTCTCCGACAGTTCTACATCCTTCAATAGGCCTTCCATCTTCACAGTGAACTGATTGCCGAGTTTGACCTTCATCTTTGACAGCATTGACCTCTCCACATCTCTACTGATAGTCTTGTTCATGAGTAGACGCTTGGCCATGTGTTTATGGTAGTAGGATTCGAGGATATCCTTGTCAGCCAGATACTGTAGGAGAGTGACACCACTGTCGAGAAGCGCGTCGACTTCGGCTTCGGTCTTGTCCTTGCCGTTTGACTTGAGGTACTGGTCGAGGAAGAGTGAGACAAACTCGGGAGCTCTGCTATTACCGTTAATGAAATCCTGGAAGCTGATTTCGAGCGACTTTTCCATGACGCCATCACATCGAAAAGCACGCTCCCACAACTTGTCGTATTTGGCTTTGAGCTTCAAGACCTCCTCGACCCAGTTGACGGCGGCGACAGTCTGTTGATTCAGAGGTTTCGGCGGTGGTCCTTTGCCGGGCTCCTTCTTTTCGGGAGCTTTCGGTTGTTGCTTTTCGCTGGCCGTCTGCAAAGCAGATTTGTTAATCTCTTCACCCACCTCCAAGACTAAATTGTGCACCGCATCTTTCAGCGGCTTCAGTCTCTGGTCGATCCTATGTACCAAATCGTAGAGATTTCGCAGATCATCGATCTTGTCGTTGGTGATCATGGCACGAATACCGGTGCCGGGTAGGTTAATGACCTCTGCGATGTGTGCAGCGATCAGCTCTTTCTCAATGACGGCTATGATCTTGGGCTCGGTCACTCGTGACAAGGATTGTTGGCACCGTTCGCTCTCCTCTTTCAGCCTGCGTGAAGCCTGACTGCAGAATGTGGTGGCATCAGCCTCTTGGAGCAGTAACTGACCCTCATTCCGGTAGTAGTCACGACTTGCATCCAGGTATTTGGGTTCGAAAGAGGTTAGATACAGTTTCGTGCTTTCTTCTTCGGTAATGGTCTCGTAGAGGTTCTCTAACATTCGACAGCTGGCCTTGATCAAGGGTCGGTCGATCATCTCGCCACTCCTTTCCAACGCAATCATATCCAACAGTGTCATCTCCAGCAAATCCAAGATGCTCATAGACAGCTCCTCGCTAACAGCGGCCCTAAGGATGCGTTCGCGGAACAGGCCAAGGGCTATAGTAAAGATCGAAGGCTTTCTACCTTCAGCAGTGGAGATTCGATCCATGTACATCAGCACATCGGTGATCATACCTACTTCAATGGAGTAATCTTGGTAGGACTTGGTAAGGGCGGATATGAAGCGTTCTCCAGCGGTTCGCTTTTCGACCGACGACGTCTCTGAGGAGCCTGACAGCAGTAGGGACGGCGTGGCTAGGTCGACGATCCTGCTCTTGACATCGGTGTCCAGGATGCTGATCTCTAGCGACTTAACATTCTCGAACAGAAACTCGCCTTTCTTTTTGAGGACAAGCTTGTAGGCATTCCGAAAGAGTTCTTCGAAGGACAACTGAGAGGCATTTCGAGCATGAATCTCCCGGAAGGCTCGGTGGAGGACTTCCCACACACTCTCGCAGTCGACATCATCTTTGGTAAGGGCCTGTCTCGTAAGGTGGACGGTTAGTGGCGTATTCGTGACTCGACGGAAACGGATGGTTGGGAAAAGACACGAGTTGCATGAGAGGAGGAGGTTGAGCAATGCAACAGAGGCGAAGCATATGAGAAGCTTCAAGGCTGACGGGGTAAACCCAACACAGTGAGGGTACGTGGGCAGTGAAAGTGTGTTGGGGGTGCCTTACTCTTCTGGGTGCTCTGATCTTTCCACCTCTCGCACGCCCAGACATAGTGAAGACTTTGGCGCCGAAGCGCGCCTCAGAGTCAAACTATGTGGGGAAATTCGCAGTGTTTAGGTTGTTGTCGGCTTCGAGCGTAGAAGAAGGTTCCCGTCGTGAGGCTCGTGGTGATGTCGGGAGCAAAATGGGAGAAATATGAGAGAAATATGAGACTGCTACCTGTTCAAGAAGGGCAAGAAACGGAGGAGGTGTAGCAGAAAGGTCGTTAACATGCGAGAAGCGAGATACTGCCGAGTCCTGCGAGTTAAAGCTTTCTACACGAAGGCGACTGCGGTGCCTTCTATAGCAGCCCGCACTAGGCAATCAGCCTGAGGCATCAACGGCGTCATGCTTGGCAGGGTCCAGTCGGCCGTTTCTCCTTCACTGCCATTCTCAAACTTTCTTTCGCCGCAACTTCGCTGCGACACTCATCTCACCTCGATTTACAACTGGCAGCAACCTCACGCTTGTGCTTCCCACAACACCGACTCGTCACGATGCAATCCACATGCAGGCTTTTGCGATCAGCGCCATTGAAGCAATGTTTCACCACTGTCAGCCAGCCGTCTGCACGATGTTTATCGACACTCCCTCGTCGGCCGCAACCTCTATACGCTCTGGCCAAGTCGAAAACGTCTATCCGGCCGTTGCGATTCAACTCCTCCCTTGCCGTGCCTCAGTCTGAAGCAGCTACGCTAAGCCAGCGGCCATCGCAACCATCATATCAGCTTACATTTACCTGCAAGCCATGCAAACACAGGTCGGCGCATATCATCACAAAGCACGGATATCACAAGGGAACAGTACTCATCAAGTGCCCATCGTGTTCGAACCGTCACGTCATCTCCGATCACCTCAAAATTTTCATGGACGAGAAATCAACGTTGGAGGACATCTTGAGGAAGAAAGCTGGCACTGAAGAAGACATTACAAAACTCTTGAAAAAGGGTAAATTGGGCATGAGACAGGGCGACATTATTGGCCGAGAAGGGGATGAGGACATCGAGTTCTGGGACGACGGTACCGAAACTCAGCACACGCCCGCTCACCCAGAACCATAAAACTGTTGATATTGTTACCGCATTTTAAATATCAACACCCTACACCTTGTATACCAGGGCTTGGTACAGCCGGGCAGCCTTCCCGATGGGCACATATGAAGAACTCTGCTGATTGAAGGAACGATGAACTAGAGGAGAGCGTCTAGTTCGATGCGTGTGGTGACAACTAGCTGACAAGGCTTATGTCTTACAAGCCAAAGCTCGAACGTTGCAGGGACTTGGCAGATTCCAAGGTAGTATAGAGGGTATATCGACGACAAAAACAACCTGTAAAACACTGTATCATCAACATTCGAACCATATGTACATTTACCAACGATACCCAACTCAGCATTTGATTGAAGCCTAATGCTATGAAGCATATTTCACTTTGCGACCTGTCTTGGGGTATACATGAAGGTTCTGGGACTGGCTTCTCGACCTTCAACAAATCTTAGCATTTACAGCACATCTCCAGCTTCTAAAGGCGTGCCTTCAAGCACATCAATTTATGCTCAGTCAGTTGTGTACCACACGATGCCATGAACAGCACAGACATGCCACCACAACGTCATCTACAACGTCATCTACAACGACTCTCACCGAGCCTCCAACCTACTCCTTGATCAATATGCAGTATCTGGCGTCCTGCTTGGATACACTGTCGCCATTAATCCCTGTAACTTGCCATGATCGGAGCACCAAAGTCAGACGACCAATCCATTTTACTCTTGAGCGGAAGCTATACTCTGCATATCAGGCGGAGTTTTGTGCATCTACTACAAGGCTAGAGACAAAAGAAGACTGACCTTTTGAGTGGAATACGGAACAAGCATCATATCAGCTGCCAGTTTGCGGTTCAAACTGAGGCTTACCGCGCCCCTCCATAGTTGAGCGTCTCATGCTTGACCTCCAATTCAATCGCCTCATCTTCTCCTGCCCTTTTTAACCTCGGTCTCGAACACTTTTTCCATCCCAAACTTCCTGTTGTTCGCCGCGCCTGTTCTTCTGACAAAGATCTACGACGAGGTATGTAATCATCGACCCAAGCATTGATATATGATCCAGGGGTAAGATGGTTCAGAAACTTAAAACACCACTTGGTTAAAACGAGTCATCTATATACCATACTGGACCGGAAACAAATAGCCGACTTCTAACACGATTCAGGCCACTCAGTATGGAATGATTCAACAGGAATTAACCCGAACGCGCCCTTCCATTGACTTCAGCACGTGACTTCTACCGTGACTCAATCATTGGACAAACTTAGTGATCGTCATCTTTTCTTCAGCAGCCTCAGGCATAAATACAGGACTTATCCATACAGAAACTGAGATATTCCCACATCTCCAACATTGCTCTTCACTACCCGCCAAAATGGACATTACCTCAAACTTCCAGCTCTACCATGTACAATCCTAACCATCTTCAACACAAACAGCACTAACAAGGAACCTAGTGGATCTTTTCCAATGCTTCCACCGCACGCGCAATCCTAGCCAGCAGCGACACGCCCGCCCTCTCCCTCAACGACATCATCGCCCTCTCCTCCGACCCAACCGCCACCACTGCGGCCTTCAACTTTGTCTCCCAACGCCTCGGTCTTGGTTCAGCGCAAGGCGCAGAACCTCTCCGATCAGCTCTGGCAGCAACCTACACTGCTCAAAAGTCAAAAATCGATGCGTCGAATGTCATTATCGCAAATGGAACATCGGGTGCAAACCACATTATCTACCGCTCCCTCCTTCAATCAAACGATCATGTCATAGTCCAGTATCCAACTTATGGTCCGCTCATCGAAGAGCCGCTGCACATCGGTTGTGACTTGTCATTCTGGCGTCTCCGTGCCGAACGGAATTGGGAGCTTGACCTTGACGAACTGAAACGCTTGATCAAACCCGGAGTGACAAGGATGCTCATCCTGAACAACCCGAACAATCCGACGGGCACACACCTACCAACGGCCTTTCAGAGGGAGATTGTTGAGCTTGCCAAACAGTACGATCTGATAGTACATTGTGACGAGATTTTTCGTCCGTTGTTTCATAATGCCGATACTGCATATCTCACCTCTATCAGCAACGGTGCTAACGGCACGAATGCCTCAGATACCGTGAGCGATACTGCTTCCGCTAAAGACATCCCGACGTCGTTGATTGAGCATGCGGATACTATCGGATACGATAAATTGATTGTGACGAGTTCCCTATCAAAGTGTTATGGCCTAAGTGGAGTTCGGATTGGATGGATCCTGACACGAGATAAAGAGATACTGGCGAAAATGATGCACTATCGCCTCTTCTCCATGCAATCAGCCAGCGTCATCGACGAACTCATCGCTACAGAAGTCCTTGGTCCACGGTGTCGTCCGGCTATTCTGCAGAAACACCTCTCTATCGCACGGACGAATCTGGATCTCATACAGAGGTTTGTGGATGAACATCGGGAGCAATGTGAGTGGGTTAGACCGACTGCCGCTTCAACCGCGTTTGTCAAGTTCAAAGACGCTGCGACAGGCCACCCAGTGGATGATGTGCAGTTCGGGAAGGAGCTGATGGAGAGGAAAGGGTTGTTGATTAGTCCAGCGAGCATGTGTTTTAGTTTTGATGAGGGGATGGGAAAAAAAGGGGAGGAGTGGAGGGAAGAGTTTAAAGGGCGGGTGAGGTTTCATTTCACTACGAGGACAGAGATAGTGCAACTGGGACTGAAGTTGCTTGGAGAGTTTCTGGACGAGGAGAAGATCAAAACTGGTGTTCAGAAACTGTGAATGATCACGTCTGGCCTCGATTTGCAGCTGTATCTTCTACTCACATGGGAGGAACCTGCTGAAGTAGTTCAAGCCAATAATTACTACACGCTCACAACCTCAGTTCCAACTTGGTCGGCCGGTTCAAACCTAGCACCTTGGCAACTTATGCAACCCTTCCCGCTCGCCCCGATCTCTCGTTACTGTGTTGACTTCAGCCAAGTCACTGCCATTGATAGAGCAACTGCTGTAAGAGCGGTACAGCTGATTGATGGAGCTGTCAGTGGATAGCCATAGAAGCACTACTCTGTAAGTATCGCGATATGGTGAATTTGCTGCAATTGCACTGCAGAACTGATTTGGATTTGGATCATCAGGCTAGTTGCCTGCCTCTAGATCCCACACGCTTCAAGAGTGTTCAAGCTGGGTTGCCTAGCTACCACCACGGCTTGCCCAAAGTTCCTTGATTTCTATTCGAATGCAGGACTCTGTGCAGTAGTAACATGTGCTTCACTCACTCCGTGATGTGTTTTCAATGGGTACTTAACAGTTGCACCAACCTGAAGTTGAAGTCGCAAAAACAGCCGTCAGAGACACATTTCGGTCGCTTGCTCTTGCCATTGTTCAGCAACAATCGACTATCAGGACAGGATTTGCCGAATTTGCCTTTTTACTAGGCCAAATTTGCTAGCCCTCGTGTCTTGGCGGACCTTTTGCTTGAGGTGCACCAATGAGTGTTCCTAATACCATGAACCACTCTCATCAGCATCAAGTGTTCTAATCCACTATTTTTGACAGGCGTAGGACTTCTCTCGTATATAATGGAGATCATTACTCTCCATCTGGAAGCAGTTCACCCTCTTCTTTACAATCATAGACATCTTGGAGAAACACCCTAAGATACTCCTTAGGACAGTTGTTGAGTGTCAACCTCGCCTGCCTAAGGCATCTTTAGCAGCTTGAATATCCGAACAGATACCATGAATTCCGTCACTATGCCGTCGTATGGTTTGATAACTCCTTCCTGGGAGAATTGGGAAGAAGTCCGCCCTCTCGTTACGAGGCTGTGGTTCCAGGAGCAAGAAAAGGTTGACAAAATCATTGAACGACTAGGAAAAGAATACAACTTGAAGGTCAGGTAAGTATTCTCTTCAATCTTAGACACACCCTGACATATTAGCCACAAAACCCTGAAAGGGAAATTTCAAGAATGGGGCCTGGTTAAGAAGTTGAACGTAGAGGACGCCGAAGATATACTTGAAGCACATAATCGTATGCGAGCTCATGGAAAGCAGGTCTTCGTTCTCCTCCGAGGACGTGTGCAATCTGTGGGACGAGTACACGAATATCAGCGTCGGAGAGTCAAACATGGCGTTGCTCAGCGCCGCGCTGTTCAGAGTGGAGTACAACAACGACACTCGAACGTCCTTATCCTAGCACAACACCCAGTAATACGACGTGAGCCTGGACTACAGCTGCTGGGAAAACTCGAGCCTGTCTTGCGGGAACTACAAAAGTTCCTGAGAGGTGCGAAAGATAATGCTTTGTGTATTCCAGACAATGTTGATCTTTACTGGACGACAACATCAGATGAAGTACGATTGTTAGAACGAGAGTTCCAGTATTCAATCTGGGAAGGTACACGAGCCTTTGAAGAGGGTAACACCCAATGGGCAGGTTTGTGCTGGCGGTCTGCCTCTTTGCGGCTTGAAGATCTTTTATGGCAGCCAGACCTAGACATCTGGACTACAATCCTCAGATGCTGCATTAGGCTGAAGCGCTCTGGAGCGGAGGAAGTGGGAAAGTGCTTGCATCGCCAGCTCCGTATGGTACGGCATTCCCTGCCTATGACAGCACCACACCGAGCACTTTTGTTTGCTTTGACTGATGCCAATTTCGACGAAATCGTGCAGGGTGGCCTATTCATCCTGGAAGCAAAACTGCGCCAAATAGAGCTCCTTTGGCCGAAAGAACGAAATTCTCATATTACATACCAATTCAACCTTGCCGAAGAGCGTTTTTACCATGGCCATCCAGACATGGAAACAGAAATGCCCAGAGACGATGATTTCAGCGGAACGAACATCGAAGAAGTATGGGAACGCGTCAAAATTTTCATGAGCCACATCTTAAAATACATGCTACTTTTCGAACATCAAAAGGCTGAGGTCCTAGCTCAGCGCTATATAACGGAGCTTGGTGAACAGTGCCAAGATGATACCGCCAATCCACTCATGCGAATCTTCTTCGCGAACTTGTACGCTCGCTTAGGGAATGCTCAATACTATCAAGAGCGTTACATAGAAGCGCGGTCGAGCTATTCGAAGAGCTTACAAATACATCAGGCCTCTCTTGCCCATTTCGCAGAGTATGCGCTGGATCCGTTGCAAGTCCACCGTATTTTAAGTGTCCTCTCATACCTTGACACCCATCAAACCAGTGCTGAGGTAGGAACCACCTGCGGCTATGACGCACAGAAGCGCGTCTTGGAGGTGAAGTTGCAAGATGAGGTCGAAGCAAGAGGTAGCAGACTCTGGACACCCCAGATACCAAAGGCTAATCCTCTACGAACAAAGGATAAAAGCCATCAAAACCTAATAGTTCGTACAAGAGTGGCTAGCATAGTCACTGCGTACGTACCAAATCGCGACAAAGTACATGCTATGCCCATGAAACCGTTAAAAGTGAAACCATCAGAAGACAAGGGATTGAGGAACTACAACCAGAAGTCGAGTGCCTCACCAGGACAGAAAATGCCCTATGAAAAGCCTCGGCCTAGGCCATGCCCCCCTCCTTCTGCCAATGGGTAATAGAAACAAGCCGGATGAACAGCTGCCATCTTGTCCCAAGATTTAACGCAGAAGTTCGCGATGCAGCATTATTAGTGAAAAGTGCAGTGGACGAAAGATTGCAAATTAGAAATTCAATAACAGATAGCATTTTTCCTTTCTAGCCACCAGACTCGTTTCCTCATTCATTCAAGCTTTTCATAAACTTGGCACATACGTCCCATTCCGACAAGCAAACCCAAGCTTCGGATTCAAATCAGCCGTAGCATTCAAACAAATCACGCTCGCCGGCAGCACACTCTGCGGGAGCAGCTGAACATTCGCGAACGAGAAGTTCGAGCACGAGCTATTCGTATTACATTCGAGAATGATGGCCTCGGTATGCTGAAGATTCGGCAGACCCTGGTCATACCAACAAGGCTGTTCACAGAAACACGTTAGCTAAGCCGTTTCTCTTTCAAACTCAAGAACGGTTGTTTTTCCACTTACATCAGTGACACAGCTCCCATCACCAGGCTGAAACGAGTTGATGGTGCCGGTAAAGTTCTCCCAGCGGAAATTCTTCATTACTACGCTCGAGTTGTTTGGGCGGCCTGTCGTCGTGCCGTTTTCGATCTGTGTCTGTGCGGAGCCCTGGTTGAAGTAGCTCTGAGTGATGAAGATCGGGAAACTGACGTTGTAACTGCGGATGTTCGTCCAGCTGACGTTCTGTGCTAGTCCTTGTCCGCCGATCCATGATTTGAAGCGTGCGGCGTACACGGCGTTGATGACCGTGACGTCGTCGAAGACGATGTCTGTCACGTTTGCGAATTGGGATTGGTCTTGGCCCAGCGAGCCGATTGACATGCCGTGTGACTGGTACCCGATCGTGCCGCCGCGGAAGAGGATGTCGTGACTGCCTGATTGGACCGCGATCGCGTCGTCGCCGTTGAAGATCGTGCTGTCCAGGATCTGTATGTGGTTGCCTTTCACGTCAAAGCCGTCGGTGTTAAATGGGAAGGCTGTGCTGTTTGAGTACGCGCTGATAAATGTGTCGCGGACTGTAATGTTGGTTCCAGAGAGTGCGACGTTCCATGCGATTGGTTGGTGGATCTTCATGTACTGCATCATGGCGTTCGAGGTGTTGTATCGCATCAGGTGAGGCCGCGCGGTGGTGCCGGTGCCGTTAACCGGGTTGGCGTCCCACCATGTTTGGCCGTAGGCTTCGATGAAGCCGCTGGTTGTGTTGGGGGTGCCGAGCCAGTTTACGCGCGGACCGTTCAGGTCGAACCAATATAGTGCTGACGCGTTTGTGTTTGCGGAGGCGTTGACGAGGGCTCTGCCCGGAAGGTGAGCGTGAGATTGGTGAAGGGGTTGTGAGGTGGAGAATGGGAGCATGGGAGCAATTACTTACTGTACTGAGGTGATGTTTCGAGGGAGATGGAGGTTGCCTTGCATATATATTGTTACGTTAGAGAGGTTGTTGGCTCCGACTGGGTTGAACACGTTGTAGTTAGTGCCGAGCGTGAAGGTTATGGTCGAGTCCTTGGAGCATTGTGCGAGGGCGGCATTGATTGCTGGAGAGTCATCGTTGCCATTGTTAGAAGCGGAGACTATGCATGAATTGGCATTGGCGCTGACTGCTGCCGCAGTGAGCAGGGCGGCGGCGGTGAAGGCCCACATATTGGGCTGTGGAGATGGCAAAGGGTAGGACAAGGGAATGAAGCAGGAGAGTGATGCTTTGAAGAACCTAACTCAACTTGATTTGCAAAAACGGCTACCTAGTATTATGTATGATTGTTTAACCTAGAGCTCTGGCAGTGCTCCTCCATCTGCCAGAAATTTCTGCCTGGGATGCACGACGTTTGCCACACCATGTATTGGAGTGAAGTGCAAGGACGAGCTTTGATGTTTGTTTACATACAAGACGTCATTGGCTCGGAAGTGAGTAGTATTGCGTACTGGGAGCTCCGTTCGGCATGAAAACCGTATCAGTCAATTGATTCTCCTCATAGTTGCCTCAGGAAAAAGCACTAGAAGCTCAGGGATAAGCTTTTTCTTCTTGACAGGTACCATGCAGGTTGTTTCTCTGGGGTACATCTCCGCTCCCCGCGATTAAACCCCATTCTGATCGTCTTTCAGGCTTATTGGGGTAATATTGACGAATCGGAGAAGAGCTTCGTTCGGTGCAGCTATAACCGAAGATTAAATGGTTTGTGAGAAGCCCGAAGAACAAGGCAAGGAAAGCGGAGCGAGATTGGAACTTGAGGCAAATGTTCAGAAAATTTTGTGTATCGCTTGTTATTGTTGAGCATATCAGTAAAGGGCGAAATAACCCTTCTTCGTAGGTTGTAAAAAGAACGTGCTCAGGCTTGCTAGACTATATGAGCAGGAAGCACAAAGTGGGTGCCTACTACCTGCTCCTCAATACTTGTGGGTTTTCACTACCGTCCAAGACTCCCTCTGGGCTTTCGGCCAGTTGAGCGCGCTCCAGTCTGCTGGGTTGTTGACCGCATCGATGAAGTGCTTCATTGCTAATGCTGTCTGCTCAGCCCATTTCTTATAACTGACCATGCCTGTGGCTGTAGCCAAAGGGGTCATCAATATCGAACGAATCAAATCCTCTGCAACACGCTTCTTAATCTCCGGGTCAGAAGTCTCCTCGACAGCTGTTTGAATAGAGCGATTGTGTTTGTCGATAGCACACAACAGAGTCCAAATGCATTCATAAACTACCTCTCTGTCCCATTGACACGAACTCGGCACACGCATTGTTGGACAATGAGCGATAAACCTGCAATCCCATCCATTTCCGTCATTGTACCTTAGCTTTCCCTTGAACTCTTTTGGCATCTTGAATAGATGGCATGAGCCGGGTGGCTGGAAGCCACGATAGTTCTTGTAAAGATCAGCTTGGAGAGCCCGCATCAGTGCAGTGTAGTCATCTTTCGGCGACCAGGCGCGAGAGATGGCGTCATCGAAACCACCATCGAGGATGCCAAAGGAGTTTGCGGGCGAGACTACGAGGTCAAATGTGATGCTGGAATTAAGGTGGGAGAGCGCATTATTGTGGATCGTGTAGGAGATGGATGAGGTAAGATTGTGGGCCGCAAGGGCTTTGGGGAAAGCTTCCGATGCGGTTGGTTGGAGGCAGAGGAGGTGGATATGAGGGATGATCGTGGACTGCGCTTGTGAAGCTGTGGAAGTCATGGTAGAATAGGGCCTAATCGAGGCTCGGGACCTACTGTTAACGAAGAGTAGTACGTAGAGACAACGTCGCAAAAGCCGTCATACAAATTCCTTAAAAGCCCTCAGCACAGCTGGCGCCTGGCAGGCTGTAATGCTGATAATCACAAAACGTGGCTTTGAGGTGCCGCCTGATTTTCCTGGTATATTAGGAAAGCATGGTAAGAGAACGGCAAAAATATCAAGATCGTGAGATGAGTATCTCGACTCTCGTATGCAGTCCTCGCGCTATACAAACATGTAAGAGATAGAGAAATGGTCAAACTCTAAAAACAGTGAATGTCTACATCCAATGAAGAATTAACTAACAAACTGGCCGAACATTGACTGTCGAGCCTGTAAGATAGCGGCAATCTTCGGAAACGCTAGTGCCTGTCCTCTCAAATTCTACTGTTCAGCTTGCGACTTGGATCTTGGCTAGCTCACACTGTCTTCAATGATCAATGTAGCTACGTAGACAATTGTCGTTAGCTGTGATCCCGCTTGAGTAAAGCGATTGGAACAGTAGACTCATATCATGATTCTCTCGACATGGTCAAGCTTAGCATTGTCCTCAGATCGACTCTTGCTGCCACCCGAAGTCTACGTTGGCCAGTAGTCAACCCAAGTTGATCGGGGGCTGAAATATCTGGCGTAGTCAGGAGGACAACAGCATTGACCAGACAGCTGATCGAGCGGACCCATAATTTGTGGTAGAATAACCAGGCAGGTACAACACCAATGATACAGCCTATGCTGTCTTAGATCAACATGAGGCTTCTGCAGCCAATCCGTTACATTCTCATATCATGTAACTGTGCGCTCCTTTTCATGGATCGAAAGCCTGTTCAAACTGAAGGCGTTCAGACCCATTCCTGTCAAAAACACGCCCAGCATATTTCAGCTTCTATCAATGCTGACATGTTCTAGAAAGAAAGGAGATTACTCTGCGGTGTCAAAATGATTGTCTGATCACTGTTCCCACCTGTCACGCCATAATGAAACTGCCAAGTACTGGCGAAGAGGAGCCACTAAATAACCACCAAGCTGTCTCAGCGAACTTCTGTAAGAACACGCCTGAGGTTCCACACGCTTGACGAACCAATTGACCATAACGGCCCGTTTCCTAATCTGTCAACATGGAACCACTCTTCAAGTCTTACGTGCGTTACTCCTGTTTCTGGCAAAAGCCTGCCAACAAACGAAAATAGCTTTGAGTGGTAGTAACGTCGGAGCATCACCGGTCTTCGCCGTCACATAACGCAAAAGTACCATTTGCGCTTCAAGAGGAACATAGTTCACAGAGAGCTCAGGACGCTAGCGCGGCCTCGGTGCTTCCTTTCCCAGTACTGGTGGTACATGAAGCAAGCATTCGGGGCCGTTGATTTCCTAGCATTGCGTGGTGTCGAACGACCGAAGCCTCGAGGCTAGCGCTCCAAAGCCTTTTGGTATCGGATCAGTATGCCCTGGGGAAACGTCGTGGTGCGTACAATGCTTGGACTGTGAGACCAAAGATTCTTGATGGTTGCGACGAGACACAATTGCGGCTGGCGAGTCATGAGAAAAGAGTTAGAGCTGACCTTTCGATGCGGATCAGTCGTTGAATCCTATTATTATGCTAATTCTACAGGCTCGCTCCTGTGCATAGACTGCTCTTTTGACTCATCACTGAACCTCTTGACAGGTACTTCGTGCACAACCATGCCATCTTTCTCCACTGTCGCGTCCTTCTCTCCCGTCATCAACTCTGCTTTGCTCGAATCTGTCTGGGTATAACCTGGCGGCAGACCTTTGTTCTCCTCCAGCTCGTGTTCAGGCGTGGTCTTTGTTTGCACTGCACGCTTTTTCTTAATGTTCCTTAGCACAAGTAGTGCTACGAGCAAGCAAATTGCGACTAATATGATCGCCCCCACCACTATTCCTGCTTTCGCGCCAGTAGACAAGCCTAAATCGCTACTCTTGTTATCATTTTGAGACCCTGTCCCAGCACCAGCGCTGGTTGACGAGTTTGACGAAGATGACGAGTTTGTGTTCGTCTGTTTGACTGAGACAGCAAACAACGTGCTCAGCGCGGGAGTCGCCCAGCCGCCAGCGGGAGCTGTTTTCGTCGCTCCTCCCTTTCCATTCCCACCGATGGCTGAGACAACATCGACAGGCACCTCATACGCAGGCACGTTGTACTCAAAGTTGCTCGCAGCCCACCCATCCCGGCCGGTAACTGTGCTCAAATCCAGTAAACCAAGACCTTGATCCAACCAATCGCAATCAGCCGTGATGTTGTTCGAGTCAGCTCCTCCAATGCTGATCATCTGCCTCGGAGACACGAGTTGGCAGGTCATACCCCATCGTCCGGAAGTGCCGCTGTACACATGCGTCCAAGTGAATGAAGGCAGGCTGAGAACATACACATCATCGAAGATTGTACTGCTAGAACGTCCGCCATAGAGGTAGATATTGGTGCTACTTCCGTCCTGGGCGGTTGTTACAACTGTGCAGAAGTCTGTTCTTGGATCTGGGGCGTCACCGGTTGCATTGACGGTGTACCATGTGTTCACTGTGCCGCTGTTTACATTTGCTTGTTTCGGGTCGATTGTCCCGACGTCAAAGACTGTGATCTCGTTCATGCTGAGGAGTTTGCCATTTGATTGTCCGCCAATCGCAAGGAGGATGCCAGACTTTCCGAAGGCATCGGTGTAGACTAGGGTGCCGCCCTGACGGTTGCTAAGATCTGCAGCGGGGGTGCTCATGTTCCAAAGGGTACCGGCAATGGTGTCGATAACGATCATGCCGCCCACACCAACGGGTGAGGTGAGATAGGATGTTGTGTTGGCTGTGCCATTGTCAATTTGTCCGCCGAAATAGAACCCTAAGCCCAGATCTGGAGCTTCAGCACTTGCACCATAGGATGGAATTGTTATGCCCTGGGCTGAAGTGTCTATGTTAGTCCAGAGGTCGGTTTTGGAATCGTATGACCAGAGAGGGTACGAGGTGTCTGGTGCTGTGAAGTAGTTCCTGAAAGAGGTATTGTACCCGGATGCTGTACCTCCGAAGGAATACAATTTTGTTGAATTTGCCGGGCCAGAGTACAGTGCCGAGTACTTGAAGTTGGGCGGTGTCTTGTAGCCGGCAACGGAACCACTTTTATGTTTTGCGTCCTGATCGATGGGAATTGTGATCTTACCTCCCCAGTCCGAGGTCATGTTGACGCTCATCAGGACTGCACTGAAGCCTGAGGTCACAGTGCTAGGATCTATTTGGCCATTTGAGTTGTAGTCTGCAAAAGTTTCCAGGCCGGAATTGATGTAGACTTTCTGGTTCTTGAAGGTCGAAGCATGACCGAGTCGTCGGCAAAAGTTGTTAACTGCATCGTATCCCGTGCCCGCACGTACCGATGTTAGGTGAAAGTAGATTGAAAGAATGGTTAGCAGGACCTTGATGGAAGACAGATCAGCTGCCATGATGGCATCAAGATGAGCTCCAGCTAATTGAAAGATGCTCAAATCAACAAAGACTTTCGACGCATAAACACAACAGAAACAGTCAATGAAATCTACGAAAGCGTGAATTTGAAGATGATCGTCTGCCAGGAACACATCTTTTGAAACTGGAGGACCACTCCCTTTTCGTCTCTAAACGAGCAAATGGTCTCGAATCATTGCCGGCGATGATCGTCCGCATTCTTTGGATCACATATCACTCAGACAGCAATGCCTGCAGCAGTTAAAAAAATCACAATCTAGGATGTTTCGAGTAAAAGGTCTGTCAGATTGCAATCTTGCCGCTTGCAAAGGAGTGCTGTGCTGACGCGCTAGTCATCCATGGTCAAAGTTTAACTCCTTAGCTTTGCAAGGCTTAGATTTGCCTCCTTGAGAAAGGATTTTTTCACTTCTAGTGATTAGGAATTTCGCGTCTGTTAAAACAGGTTAGCAATGGACCTTATTTGCTTTGGTTCTCATCCCAAATTCAACAATGACCCATGTTTCGATCAACCAGGGTACTAGAGCAATGAAGCTAGTAGTTCAACTAACAGTCTTCAGCCGGCACAATATCTAGCACAATGCACTTCTTTTACCATCCACCAGTTTTCAGCGCAGGCAGACAATCATCACGGAACTGTTGTGAAGTATTCTATCTTATACAAATGATGCGAAATCTCAATTGCGTTGGCTCTGGTCGCATGTTCTCCTCGTCATGTGCGCCTCAACTCTGATGTGAAGTCGTGCTTCTCTATCTTAATAATGGCGAAGAACATATCGAAATAAACCATTGTCATCTAAACGCATTTTGCGAGGTTCTCTGATGATGCGGCAGGTAGCTTCATGATCTGCTCCTTTCCTAGTTCTAATAGACTCGACATACGCAGCTCGCACTAAGGTTGTTTTTGACCTGCCTCAGTCCGATCAGCTCATCCTAGTAAGCCTTTGTATGGCTCGTCGATCGATCTTTAGAAAGAACAGAGATTTCGATGCAAGCATGCCACTGGTTATAGTGATTAATACCCAATGCTTGCGGCCACAGAAACAGTCCAAAATTTGGTGAGCACGGTGTAGCTTCCTGAACCTGCAGATCCAACACCAAGAACGATAGCACTGTTCAGTGTATTGACACTCGACCTTGATACAAGAGTGAAACATGTATCTCTGTTGCAGTTGCAGTTGCACTTTCAGACACGCAGATATGGAGGACTGCGCGCCACTGATCATTACTATGTTGCTGTCTAGTGTAAGTCCTTGCGAATTGTTCATAAGGCACATGAAAGCATGGAATCCTCACATCGAATAGACCGGCTATTACCGTCATATTCATAACCTAGGAAGGCCTCTCTGCTGAAATCAGAGCCAAGATGCTGAGATGTATATTGCATCCATAAGCAACCACCACACACAAACGACCTATCTTGATGGCTCGATCTGGTAGCTCTTTGAGTTAACAGAACGGTGCAATAATTATCTCTTAATCCCTGTCACGAGAGCCATCGTTTTGGTTGACCTAGAGCTTCTTGGGAACGATGTCGCCAGTGGTACAACTCCTTCTCACATTTACTACATACCAGAATCTGTGATTCTGCTCTCTACAATTTCTAAACCGGTCGATTCCCTGTCAAATCAGGGCCCTGAGGATTGAGCCGTACACACTATACCTAATGTCAGGTGGAAAATGAGGATACATTATCTCTAGCAGCGGGGTTAGTAATTCAGCTTCTTTGCAGGGTTGCAGTATTCCTTTTTGGACACCCACCTCAAAATGATCGGCAAAGCCCATAAAGTTAAAAAGTTGTACAGCCTCACAGGCTGCGCCACTCAGTTTGGTAATGCAAAGTAAAGCGCTTGGCTTCACTCAAAAAGATTTCCTGGCCTAATGCCTTATCGCTCATTCGAAGCTTCTTCACCTCTCAGAACGAGTGACCTGAAGTTAATTGGAAATGTTTGTCCTGCTTCTTGAAAAGCATCTATCAAGATCTACCCGATTCGCAATTGTTCCTTGTCGGCAATGTCGAGTTCGGTCAGGTCCAAAATCATAGTTGGTGTGGATTATGGGACCACTTACTCAGATATGTTTGCCATTGACTGACTTGACTCTGATGTGAAGACTGACTAATGCAGCACGGATCAGCTATGTTTCAACTGACCCAAACTGGACGAAAGAACCCTTTTCTATCACTAGATGGCCGGGGAAATTTGCAGATAATGAGGTCGCATTAAAAGTACCGTCAGCAATAGCGTATGCTTCCGAGAACGAGCAGCTCGGCGAAAACGTCTGGGGTTACGGTGTCCTCCCCTCGATGAAGAGCTACTCTTGGACCAAGCTACTCTTAGATGAGTCGATGAACTTGACGACTCTTGATGATCCTTTGCTTCACCGTACGGCCAATGGTTCTATCATCGGGGTGCCCGCAGGAAAGTCTGCAGGAGATGTCGTTTGTGACTATCTCACCTTTCTCTATCAACATTGCATTGAACAGCTGGAACGGCACCTATCGCCAGCACTCTTGGATGTGACTCCTCTGGAATTCTGGTTCACCATGCCGGCTGTTTGGCCTGATCGAGCGAGGTTCGCAACCAAGCAGGCCGCTAAACGATCAGGGTTCGGAAGCCGGTCAATAGATACAGTCTTCATGATTACGGAGCCAGAGGCTGTGGCAACTGCTGCTCTTATGACACATAGTAACGATCATGCAGATACGATGAAGGTTGGCGCTGGGATCCGTCCTGTAAACCTATCTGACGTTTTTGTAGCCAGGTACTGGTTTCCTCGTATGCGATTGTGGAGGTGGCACAGTGGTAAGCCAGGACAGAAGTAGTTACGGGAGCATGGTTGACGACATTTACCTCAGGACATTAATTCATACACAGTCAGAGGAAAAGGTGGTGGCATAAAACTTGACGAGTCAATTGTTGGCATTGGTGAGCTTTTCCTGCCAATTACCTTCTGGTTCTGACCTGTACAGGCGGCTGGTATGGCTCCTCGTGGATTGACCGTAACTTGCATAGATTACTTGAACAACGGTATGGTAAGGCGTGGACCTCACTTCCAGCGAAGATACGCAATCCTGGCAGCAGATTCATGAATGATTTTGAGATTCACAAACGAAACTTTGGAAATACAAGCAGCTTCAGAGACATGTATCTCCATCTTAATTTGAGGGGCATCGAACCAGGTGATGCTTCTTGTATCCAGTACGATCCTGAGGAAGCTGAAATCACCTTGACTACGTAAGCTAGATGTGAGTCTTAATACGAGGACTTGACTGACGAAGTTGTTAGAGCAGACATGCGTAGCCTATTCGATCCGGTGGTTGGCAAGATTGTGAGCTTAATTTCACAGCAGATCAAAGAAGTAGAATCAGTTGGCGCACCAAATATCAAGGTCAGTCCTCAAAATGCACACGGCCGAGCTAACATAATAAGACCATCGTCTTAGCGGGCGGCTTCGGCGATTCGCCTTATCTCCAGAAGGAAGTCGAGGCTTTCTGTGATCGAGATATAGGTGTGATAGTACCACGTCCACTTTGGAGTGTTATTGCTAGAGGAGCAGGTGAGTCTCTGACCTTCTGATGCTGACTACTACTGACAACCTAAGCTTTACGGGGTTTACTTGGAGACTTTGTTGAGGAACATCGTTGTAGAAGGCACTATGGCATATGTCTTACCCGCCCATTTCGAGAAGGAACCGATGTTGATGACCATGATGTGTATTGGGACAAATTTGAGAACAAAAAATGCAGGGGTGGCTGGATGAGCTGGATGGTTAAAAAGGTAGTCCGAGATTCAGGGAGCAGAGGGATTGTCCTGTTGACCATCTTTCGCAGGGCGAGAACATATCCGAGGCCAGTATGAGGTCAATCCAGTTCAACCCAGAAATTTTCATAAAGAAAAAGAGCGATCGAACAGTTGAACTGCCTTTGTATTCATGTGGACTTGATTATCCACCAGAGCGGGTGGAAGGTTACGGTAAGTCATTGCTTCCGGATGTATGCTGCTGGCTAACCGTCAGAGGTGTCGAAAAAGTTGGCGTGTTGAGATATGGCTTCGATGACGTGAACCTGAAGGAGCTACAGAAAATAAGGAAAGGGTTGTTTTCCCGCGGGACCACTTATCACAGTCCAAATCTGGAGCTGGTGGTCGAAATTTCAGCCCAGTCAGGTCTTCTACAGTTCGCCGTACTTTACAAAGGCAAGAATTTAGGTACAGCAGAGATAGTTTTTGAGGCCGAGGATGATAAAACTATCGAAAGAGATATAGACAGCAGGTTCGAGAACACAACTAACGACCAGATCAGCACTAACACCGCTGACGCAACCGAGGTGTCTTCCCGAAAGTCGAACCTTTCTTTGACCTCTAGCTCAGATAACGCATTAGCTTCAGTCGAGGTAATGGAGACAATTCAGATTGCACGAACAGCGAATGCGCACCGAGATTGGAGATATGCACCATCAAATGCAGATTCGATATCAGAAATTTCAACCCAGGACTCCAGACATAAAGACTCATGTGGCGACAGCCTCATTTCCTGGCTCACAGATGGTTAAACATACCAAATCGAAGGGGAAGATAGGAACGAATGATATCACCAGTCGTCCAAGGAGCTTACTGGTCAGTCCTGTATGGGCTTTTGCTGCATTTGCAACAAACAAGGCGCACAAAAAGGACGTTCTCGTATGAGAGTGCATGGTTTATGGAGATGGAAAATTCAGTTCCAGCAGCCTGGTATTAGCCCCTGAAAGGCTCTCGGTCTAGTCAATGATTTAAAACTTCAGTTACCCGAATGCAAACTACTGCGTAGGAACTGTGGAGCATCGCATGCCTCCCTGAAGTCAACAAGATGTACAAAGCAACGGATCTCGTCCTTCAGTTATCAACAAAGTCGACATATGTGGAGGCAGCTTCAGCTAGCCAAAAAGGAGATGCCGTTAGCAAAGTAAACAATGCAGATAAACAGCTGTCAAATAGCACATTCATATTTTCGCTAGCCCTCTGATGTTTCGTGGATACTTAGTCACAGCTTCACCAGCTACAAGCAATTCAACACCAGAAGCTCGTCCAACATCCACAAACCCCTTCTTGAACCATCATCACAGATCCATCACGCTATGAACACCAAACTCCCATCGTCATTCCCAATTCTCTCGTCTAACAACACGCGAGTCCGATTCCAACCTCCCGACCCATCACCCAGCTCTGCCTCCAACACCCTCCCACCTTCCACCAACCTCACATCCCTCGCACTAGCCGCGAAGTTTCCACCGCCATTGATCCACCTAAAACGTCCCCACTCATTTGTCAAATAGTCATTCAAATCAATGCTGGACATTTTCTGCTGACCGTGTCGATCCGACACCGATGCAATCAGATCAAAGTCCCTATCCAACGTGATGTTATGCGATGAGCCAGAGAAGTTCCCTCTCAACGGCTCGCCGTGCCCTCGTTGCGATGCAGCGTATGCGCCCGCGCCCGCTCCAACAGCTATGCCAGTGGCAGCGTATTTCTTCTTCCGTTTCTCGTCGTCTGAGGAGTCAGAAGATGAGGAGTGGGAACCGCGGCGGCCTTTCTTTTCCTTCTTCTTTCGCATTTTCTCTTCTTCTTTCTGGCGTTTCTCTTGGTCTTTCTTCTCCTTCTTCTTCTCCTTGGCGTAGTCCTCGAGCTTTGAGCCTGCGATGGCGCCGCCTATGCCGCCGAGGAAGCCGTGGCCTACCTTGTGACCGCCATATGCTCCTACCGCCCCTCCTGCGACGGCGCCGAGAAAGCCGCGTTCTGCTTCCGGATTGTTTGGATCGTATGGAGCCTGTTGTGCTTGTTGTGGATTGCCGCCGTAACCCCACTGGGTATCTGAGAGTGGAGCTTGGGGGTGCTGTTGTTGGCTGTATCCTTCTTGCTGGGCTCTGTCGTCATTGTAATTGTACGGTTCTTGAGCTGGACGTTGGTGGTACTGTTGGTCAGGATATGGGTTTGACGGATACTGGTTAGATTCGTCATAGGACGGTGGAAATTGTGATTGGTGGGTTGGGTAGGGCTGGGAGCCGTAGCTTTGACTTGACTGATCGTAAGATTGGTAGGCGTGCTGTTGGCCATACTGGTGTCCATGTTGTTGTTGCTGGCCGTACCCTTGCGGCTGGTTGTTGCCCTGGTCGTAGTATGGTTGTGGGGCATTACTTTCGGGATAGCCATATGGATTTGAGCTGTTTTGCGATCGATAGCCATCTCCAGAGCCGTATTCTTGCTGCTGGCCCTGTTCATAAGTTCCTTCGCCTAGGTAATTGTGTTGCGGACCGTTTTGGCCGGATCCTTCATTATAATAACCGTGGGCGGACATCTTGTCTTCCTAACCTCGGAGTGATTTGCAAGCGTGCGCAAAAAGCGTGATTATTCGTAAGACCTTATTGTTTGTGTACTATACAGATGCGACAGGTAAAGTGGGAGCTGTTGGTTCAGGAACTTTATTCTTGAGATTGAAATGCAGGTTGCCTAGAGCTGGTGGGGCATTGAGGCTGGTGACAAAACGCTTGAGGGCACTTTGCTCGCAGATCTCGTATTTAACAGGATATCATATGCGAGATAAGGACACCGCCACAACGGCTGCGCCTGATGGACTCACTATGTCCAATCAGTCATCTCCCCTTGCGGAGTTTCAGCTGCAAGAATTAAGTCTGCCTCAGGCTAATTTCCATTCGCTACGTCGTTCAACAAACTGGTTCCTGAGACCCGGTTCCTACGATAAGTATGAAATGTACGGAAGCTAAGGATCATAATAGATATGGTTGACTGGGATACTCAGGTTACATTTACTCTGTACATCCCTTCCGACCAATAGTAGGGTATCTCCAATCTCGCTATGCTCGTATTTAATTTCTATAGCACCATGATGATGCAATTCATGATCGTGAATCATACAATCAAGAATGCAAGGACCTTTCCTAATTGTGCTAGACCACAGCTTCGCTTACAAAGCGAAGAGAAGCGCCGCGACAACCATGACGGTCGCCGCTCCAGATACTGTAAGCTGAGCAGCACCGTTGTTGTCTCCACCGCCGCTTCCAGATCCAGCCGCTGCAACTGGGAAGCTCGTCACGTTATCTGGAACACCGTTATTAAACAAGGTTGCGTTCCCACTCAAACTGCTTGGAGCGTTAGTGCTACCCTGAACACAAAGCGAATACTTTTGCGTATTGTTCAAACCGAAAGCTTGCGCAGCGACGGTAGTCCAAAGAGTTGAGATGTCGTACAAGTGCTGTGGCTGGTACCACAGTCGGCAATCGGCTGCTTCGTAGACGAATTGCAGAGGTGTGTAGGAGGTGTCGTTTTCGGCGACGTTGTTCTGGAAGTTGAATTGGAAGTCCTGGAGCGCATTGGGAAGTCGACCAGCGCTGGCACCTCGGTAAATGATATAGTCACTATCGTTCAAGACAGGCCCCAAAATGCTGGAGCTCTCAATAGCGCGCACTTGATCGTTATAGCCCAATTGATCGGCTATATTGTATGCACTGTAGACATCAAGCGCTAGCAGGTAGTACTGATAGACCTGACTACCCTTTACACCTCCAACAGCCTGCATGGCACCATTTGTAGGACGACCGCCCACCGCAATCGACTTCACCTTGCCCTGCCATTTGAGGAGATGTGAGAGGATGGTGCAAGTCGATGAACATCTTCCGTCAGATAGAAGAATAATATTGTCCGGAGTGAATGGTGAAGCTGCAATATTCGTGTTGTTGCCGAAGCCCGATATGACAATGTTGCCAGATGCAAGGTTGAAGTTGGTGTCATTGAGGTCCCATCGAATCAAGTTTGTGTAGTTCTCTTTGGCAGTCTTGACAGGTCCGTAAAGAGCTGGCCAGCTCTGGAAGAGTTG
Organism: Neophaeococcomyces mojaviensis; assembly: GCA_030247915.1. Taxonomy (NCBI): domain Eukaryota; kingdom Fungi; phylum Ascomycota; class Eurotiomycetes; order Chaetothyriales; genus Neophaeococcomyces; species Neophaeococcomyces mojaviensis. Next base: position 90,518 of record JAPDRQ010000030.1, on the reverse strand, counting down.
TCCACTAGCGTTAGCAAATGCTTCGGCAGAGAATTGTTTGTAGTAGTTGTTCAGTTGAAGGAGGGTTAAGTTATTTGGCTGCTCTGCAAACAGCTGCGAGGTGAAGTTTGTATAGAACGTGCCAAGCGTATCGAGACCTTCATGCGCGCGAAGGGTGCCAGCTCCGTAGGGATAAAGATTCGGGAAGAGCTGTTTGAAAATCTCGTACCCAAGGCTGACTGTGCCACCGGGATTTCCTTGAACATCGAGAACAAGACGCTTCTTGTTTTGATCACGGCAGGCGTCCATAAACCGGGTCATAGTGGACTGGAAGCTCATAGGATCTTCCTCGGACATCTGTTGTAATACCAGAACTGCGGTATCTTCAAATCCAGGTTCATCCAAAAAGTATCCAGACAGTGTAAGATCGTCCGAGATGGCAACAGGAGTTGGGTATCCAGTAAGTCGAGAAGCCGTCGGGGTAACGCTACGGACTGTTGAAGATGCACGCACTGTAGTGGCTCTTGCTGTTGTTGTAGTCTGTTGTCGCTTCTCGAAGTTTTGCCATCGCTTCTGGTGTTTCTGGATATGGTAGTTAGCCTCTTCAAGAGACCTCTTTTTCAATGAGCCACCATTGATGTCGTTACCATCCCGAAGTGCCTTGCGAGTAGCATTGCAGTAAAGGTTATAGTAGGAATTGCCGTCGACCAATCCCCCGAAATCAAAAAGACGAGAGTTGAAAATAGCGACGTTGGGTTGATTGACGGTGGTTCCATTAGCAAATGCCAGGGTGGTGTTGTCTCCAGGATATTGTCGTCCAGCGACAAAAGCTCCATAAGATGTATCATCTCCAGCGCCAGAGTTTTGCACAAAGAGCATTTGGTTATACAAAGCATCAGGATCTTGCAAACCGCCGTAAGTGACATTCTGGCCTTGTCGAGCCAAGAAATCAGCGGCAGCCTGTCCATTGATTTGTGTAACTGCTGATGGTTCCTCGCCGTCACCAGCGAGGTAGTACATCAACTCCGCTGCAAAAATCATTAGAATGCTGAATGCTTAGGTTGAAAGGGTTCCACCTACAGTAAATGTAGATATCCGGGAGTCCGGTGCCGTTATTCGATACAGAAACAAGACCAGGAATCGGTCTTTGGTAGCTGAAAACAGCCATACCATCAAGTAGGAAATTTAGATGACCATCTTGAGACTTGCCGAGGATCAATGTCAAGTTTCGTTCGAAATCAATTTCGCTGGTGATGGCACCTGAGTTGACCTGGCTTCGTAAATTGGCAATGTCTCCCATAAGATCAGCACCGGCTAAGGGATAACCTGGTGGAGGGCTCTTGAGCGTTCCAAGGTCACTCTGAAAGTTAAGTGCGGGCACGATGCCGTCAATAAGTCTGAGAGCATCTTGTCTGTTGATCGGAGCAGACCTTTGGCATGCATTGGCAATACTGGCAAGGACAACGTATGGCCCTGACTCGTGTCAGCAAGATAGCAAGTTTGTGGCTTCAATCTGCGCACCTGGTGATTGCCGCGCAAGGTAGCTGCTCGCAACAGCACACGGTTGACCAGTAGCAGCAGTACCTGAAGCAAGCTGGCTGGAGACAGATCGAGTTGCGCTGGCAACGAATGTCTGTGAGGAAGTCGCTGTTTGTGCAGAAACGAGCGACACGGTTAGAAGACCCGCTGCGGCGATCGAAATCCTCATCTTTGCAATGGTGGTGAGGCAGACCTGGCCTGTGAAACACCAAAGAGAAAAATGTCGTTGGTCTTATACAGCGATGCAGTCACCATGATGTTTGATGGGAGTAGACGAGCACAAGCACAGCCGATCAACTGTGGCTCGAGGCAAACGAAGGCAATTTTGTGGAGATGGTACCGAGGAGTTGGCCCCTAGACCGTCTCGACTATGTTCGAAAATAGCTGCTACAGTCGCAAGGTGCATGATGGAAGGCAAGCTAGCGAATCAGTGAGTTCACTGCCCTGGTAATAGCGGGAGAGCGACAGGCGGAGGCAGCGACACCATGAGCGGCAGAGGCTGAAGGAGTGGAACGGCTTGGCCAATGATTGCACGACCGGTGTGTTTGTGATCAAAAAGTGCCTAAACTGGAGAAATTTGCTCTGGGCTCTCCCCACACCTCGTTCAAAGACAAGGTTCTGACAGTGGACAAGCGACTTGTCGCCAAGTGGCAAGCATTTTGGTTTGTGATTCCAAAGCTGAATGCTGCAAAGCTAAGATGGCTGTTTATGACAGCAGGATTGTTCCAAGAGTTTTAGACACGCGTCCCCACTGGCACACATATGTTGTTCGTGTTACCATGCATTGAATGTCTGGTGTCTGCCGCGTGAAACTGCAAGTACAGTGAGTCTGGAACATTAGATACGAAAACACACGAGTGTCACGTTGCCAGCCCCTGTGTTACAGAAATTAGTTCCTAAAATGTGATGAGGGCATGCTTCACTAGGCTAGCGACTGGATCGACGCTTGTCCTAATCTAAGCATAGCTCAAAAGCTGCCTTGCTGAGGGGCCCTAGTTCTGTATTGTCAACGCAAAAAGAATTAGGAAGTAACAGCTACATCAAGAAAGCTTGAAGCTCTCGAGAATTCCGTTCGAGCTCTTCGAATGTTGGTCATTGCTCAATCAAATGCTGGTTTGGCTAATACACTTCTTCAGCCTGATCGCAGATACAATGATAGCTTCGAGTTCAGCAATATTAGCATGATCACTAAGAAGCTTCTAGGAGTAAGCATTGAGCACAAGAGGCTTGCCACACTAATAGCACCGCATACCCTCGGAGCACGACAAGTGAAAACACCATCGTCGTTCATACAGGCATAGCGGAGATCTCAGGGTTGACCAAGGCATGTAAGGTTCCGTCCAGGAAGCGGGCTGAGTCCTCTCGTTCCTCTCGCTCCATCCATCGGGTTCGGTCAGTTAGCAAATCATTTGCTATCTTCCTCCACCTTGTTAGAGAGCCTTTTTGGTTTTCAAGCAAATTAGCTTAGTAATTCAAGGCTCCATGTAGTCATCTATGACATAGCATAAGCGGGCTCGGAGCTGGAGGTACACTCTTCTTCCTGCATCCTTCTGATGGTCCGTAATACGACATTAGGAACTGGTACTAGGAATTTGCCATGTGTGGCTTCCTATGGCGGCTAGTGCAGTGGCGCAGGCATAAACACTAAGCGGATGGATTGGGCCAGAGCTAGGTGGGCACTGGGCAATTTGCTGCACGATGGTGAGTATGGATATTATAATCATAAATAGGGTCGAGTATTGAACATAATGATCTTCGTGATATGGCTACCTCTTCGTAGAAGGTTCATCCAATGCAAAGTCAAAAATCCGATGATGCTTGTTTCATTGCTTCTCCTCAGGTCCTAAAGATTTCACCCACTTGATGGCCGCCTTGACATTACCGCCTACAAATATTAATACACCCAATAAACCTGGTATGATAGCCTCTATCACATCTCGACCGACCACTGGGAAAAGCAGCACACCTGCCAACAACAATAGTCTGCGTGATTTCGGATTTATGGTTCGGCTATTATCGCCATTTTTAGTATTCTGTTCCTGCTGCGAGTCTTGTCGTGAACTCCGTACATGCTCTGCATTCTCTTGTGCGGTCTCAAATGATATCGGATTGTGGTCCAGAGCTAACGTAGATATCTTGCTTCTAGCATTTCGTGCTCGTCGCCTGCGCGCAAAGTACGGTTCTCTTGCAGTCTTTTGAGACTGCCTCGAGTTCGATGGTACTGAGTTGTCGTCGAGGAAGGAAGAGTTTCGACGCTGTTGCAGAGGTGTTGCTAGGGTATATCGGGAAGTGTCTGACCGTGGAGAATGTTGTAATACAGAAGTCCACAATACTACTCTCGGCGATTGAAAGGTACTGAATTTTGTTTGTTGGCAGATGTTCGACGTCCTCAACGCCTTGTCGCCCTTCCCTAATTGTTGGCGGAAAACGCTTCTGACCGATTGCATAGTGGCAGGAATTTTTGCGATGAAGAGGTCTTCCAGGTATCGTTGAACAATTTAGTCTTGTGCTATTCCACGAGGTATGGTGCTTCGAGGACAGGGTCGGTCAAACGCTGCAAGACACAGAAGTGATGCGTCTGAGACTAAATTATAACACTGTTTGTCTATAGAAGTGACATGTGAAATAGGGAGGAACTATTGTAACATAATGCTTGCTCGAGAAATAGAGAGCCAGTCTGGAGTAAAGAAATGGAATGGTTAAGAGTCAACCGCTTGCTTGTTAGAGATGGGAGACGTGAGCAGAACACCCGCTCCCAGAAGCACAGGGAAGTGGTGTCTGAGCAAGGATAAAGATCAACAACTCCATGAAATCCGATTCTCTGGGGATACAGCTATATTCCATGAGCTTTGTGCCGACGGTTCATCAAGGCAATCAACCACATTTGGCATCATGGCTGAATTACAATACCGACCGTGAGTCGGGAAAAGGAGATCGATCTCCGATGCACACGGCTGAGATTCAAACGACGTCAATGCAAAAACGCTTGTTAAAATCAACCAATAGCCGTTATGTTCGGTACCGGAAAGGCCGAATTGATTACCGAGCTACAGATAAAACCTAACTAAATGCGGAGAGTCGATCACCTCGTGGATTAGAGGCAGAGTTTCATTGGCTGTACTGGCAGAGGTAAAAAGGAAACTCTTTCTCAGCAATAATTGGACCAAATAACAAGAACGGCTTCTATCATTGTCGTTGGCTCAAACTCGCTAATAATGATATTGATACGTTGTAGTAACAACTCCGAATGAAGTGCAAACTCTTCATGGAAAACGAGTAACCGCTATTGCTTCCCTTGAAGCTTGCTACATTCCGAAATGTTGTCCGCAAGATATAGCATCACGATGCCGCTCAACCCATAATACCGTCTCAATACATGGTAGAATCGCGTCTTCCCCTTTTCGCTCTGTTCGAGCATCAGATCTCATGCCTAACGCCTTGCTGTATGCATTCAGAAGACCATAGCATCCGCTACATCCTGCTGTTTCTGTGTTTTCTCGTCTGAAGCCTCGCCCTTATCAATATGACTGATCAGATCAATGATAAGTCGAGCAATAGTCCTCTGTTTGCTGAACAGTTCGAACAGGTTGTGTCTTACCTGAGGCCCGAACAGCTTGCCCATCAGATCCTTGCGCTCTGCTTCACTTCCGCCATATCGTCCAACGTAGCGAGCCAAGTTCGTCAGAAGTAGACAACTCATGAATGGGGTACCACAAGCAACGCCTTTCTCGTCCAATGCCGTCATATAGAATTGGTGCTTGACCACAGTATCTTCTTGTGTCTTCAGAGGCTCGTTCGCCAGCTTGTAGATGTATTCTCTATTCTGCTCGGCATTATCAGGCACGTGCATTCGGATGTGACTGCCAAGAGCGATAGGCGAGCTGATGGTGTTGTGCTTCTGACAGCCAAGGAAATCGCATTTGAACCCGCCTTCTGGAACTGCTACGCCTTTCAGTTGGAACTTTCCATCTTGTAAAGGGATTCCAGCATGCTCATTAAGCATGTGCTTCCAAAGCGCCTCAGGCGACACGTGCCATGAATTGCACAACTGTTTGCGTGGTGGATGTGCTGGGCCGCTGTAATTAGGTGGAACTGGTATCGTCACCTGCCAATAACACTTATAGAAGGGTTGGCCCTGCAGATTGACAAGGACTCGTCTTGGTCGAATGCCTCTGATAATGAAGCGCTGACCTTGAGGCCCCGCGACAACCTGCGCTTGTGCCCCTTGCAATGTGTTCGACACATTCTTGATAAAGTCTGCCGCCACAATCGGATTGTTTGCCTGAAATCTTGATGAATATGCTTGCCAAATCGATATCTGCGTCACATCAGCATGCGGTGCCTCTTCGAAGCAGCAGCGCAGCCATCGTGAAGATCGTTCTGGTTCGGGAAACTGCAAAAGCTGACTGTGTAGCTCATGCGGAATGTGAGGTACAGGTGCCGGAACGGACGGGCCAGGTGCAGATGCCTTCGCCATGATGACGCTCTCCTCATGCACTGATGCGTTCTTGAGGAAGAGATTTGTGAAATGAAGTGTCACGCTTGGCAGAAGCTGTGGGTGAACATTCATGACCCAGGTAATGTTCTCAGGGAAGGCAGTCCAAGCATACAAGAAGTTGATGACAGCTTCAACAAGTTCGTCATCATCCAGCACACAGTAATGGATGAGCTTTTCAATGGTTGAGAGTGGAACGTCTGTGATCGGATGGATGCGGTCTGCTTCTGCGTCAAATCTGTAAATTGCTCGAAGCGCAGGAATAAGCTTCCCACGGTCGTCGGAAGCTAGCTCTTGAACAAGCGAGACGTAGAGATCATCACCAGGAGCCATATCCCAGTATCGAGTCGTCATTTCCGCCATGTCTAACGCGTACTGCCGAATCTCCTCGAAGCGAGACTGCCGAGGTAGGTTGATAGCAACAATAAGCATATCACGAAACAAGGCCATCTTCGATAAAAAGATGGCGTTTTCTTCGAGTGTGACCATGTTTCTTATCACCAGGGTGGCTTCGTTCAGCTTTTCCAATTTTGCAATGTAATCATCTGGCTCTAGTTCTGTTTCTGAGAGGAGCGGCGGCAGATCACTTAGCTTCTCCGCAAGGTTGTCTGTACCATGAACAGCGTTTAGGGTGTTGTCTGCACTCTTGCCACGAGCATCCCCATAAGAAATCTGGAATGCTACGCCGTAAGCAAGCTCGGTAACTTCAAGGACCTTCTCCATTAAAGCTTCAGCTAGCGTGGGAAATCCTTCAAACTTGAATTTGTCGCCGCGCTCGTGTGACACCTTGACTAGGTGATGGAGTGCAAATTCTTGCTCACGCCGAATGCCGGATTTCAAACCCTGTACGCATCGTATGTAGATGTTTGGGCCATCGAAAGTGGCTTTTGGAAGGGTATATCTTAGCAGATCTTGAGGTAATGGAGCGCGTTGGATAGGTGCGACTTTGCCCATCGTTTTTCGTTGGTAGAAGACCTCAGGGTTGCTACCAGGGGTAACGACTGGTCGTAAACTCATAACCATCGCTGCGCGTGGTTCGTAGTTTTCAATCTTGAACGATGGATCTCGAGGGTTGCTAGATGCATTGGTGAAGACAAGTGCATTAATAGAAGCAGGCTGAGGAGAATTTGTCGTGCGCATGCGCGAAGATCGTGAAGGGGTAGGATCCGGTTGGTATGTTTGTGTGGGTTTTGGCTGCTGTCTCAGGCGGCTTGGGTATCGACTTGCGCTTCCTTGTTCCTCAGGCTCAACTTTTTCTTGCTTGGGTGTTTGAGCGGCTGTATCGGTGACCGACCGGCTCCCATCATCGTCATTCACAGAGCTCGCTCCCATAACCGACTCACGCGTTCTATTCCTCAAGTCACCACCTTTGGCAGTCAAGTGCTCTAATATATCAGGTGAAGGTGGTCTTTCGTGCCATATTTTTTCAATCTCATATGCTGCAAGGTTCTTGTAGTAGAGTTGCTTCAATTGATAGCTCATGGCGCCCTCATGAGCAGGAGGAAAATTGAAGTTCTTAGCAATCTCCCTCCACATCATACGGCCAGCAGTCACAGCATCGTAGCCTCCCCTCTCCATCACTATCCGAAACAACTTGTGCAGCGGCGCAGGACGGCCGGCAACCTTTCCATCTCGATCGAAGGGAACATTGCGTTGTTTCATGTACGCTTCCACATCGTCCAAGAACTCCTCTTCATCTTCAATGATAACACCTGGATATGTGGTGCCATTAGTGGTAGCCATCCCTGAACCTCACAGCCAGGAAGTCTTATGTCAAGAACTCAGAAATAGCGCCCATGCGCTCAGCTCATAGGGCGGTGTTGCATCCACCTCTTCTGGTGTAAGTTGAAGACAGAAAGGTCGATAACAGATCACAGAGGTGCGTCGATCTTGCACCGTGGCTTTAGACTCGATCGCACTGAGATGAAGTTATCCTAGGGTAAGAGGTATTTAAAGGCGTGTCGCAATGCGCGCGCTGGCGGAGCAAGAGTTGTGGTTCTCTTGAGAGGGAGAAGAATTTCGCAGTAGCTTTTCGCCGCGACCGTAGGAACAAATACACGATGATATCTGTTATGACAACAGGTACACCACGCGTCAAGAGAAGCGCAACTGCAACTTTACGTGATTGATGGTCCCAACGACTCTGCGCGAAGAGGCCGCATTTGGCTCCTGCCCTCGCGAATTTCGGACAAGGACAAGCTTTTGACTAATGCCGGCAGTGTCCGTGTTTCCACTTATTTCTTGGTGTTAGAGCGGCCTCCAATACCCACTACATGATGTGCTCAGTTGCTCTTTCCCAGTATCTGCTTCCTTTCACATTGTTTTGCAGTTGACAGAATGTTCAGCAACACAACTTGTGGCGCCTCACGATGTCCTTTTGGTCGTCTCGTTATGGATTTGAACCTCAAATTGACTATGAAATTCTCGTCTCAATGGCCCATTGACCCATCTGTTGTCTTACTACTTCGCTGGTAGGCCTTGTTTCTTGTTTGATTTCTTGCTTCTGTTGCCTTCTTTACTATCTTTCTTGTTTCCTGACTCAAAACACTTGTTGAGTGATGGAGACTCAGCTGTTGCAAATGGTCCAGACCCCTCAACGTACCATGGCACTCACCAAATTCTCGGCCGCAACCACCTCAAATGGATACAATGGGCCAATTCCGTGGACGCACATCATGAACGAACCTGGGTTGCTCGTGAAATTTGATGTATATGAGCCTGAAAGCTTCTCACAGGCATCATCACACTTTCAAAGGCTAATCATTTCGTGTGAGCCAGAAGTGCTTGTAAGCTGGCGTCCATTTGAGCTGTATGGACACTGACTTTCAGCAGGAGGATATCAACCTTGATATCCTTGGACCAGCAGCTGAGCAGGCAACTGCTGAAGCTACAATGTCAGGTCGACTATACAAGACTCCCGAGTGTTGCATCATTGTTCAATGTCCTTGTATCGCAATGCGCTATCCTACTGATGGGGATCAGGTGAAGCACGTTCAGCTAAGCATAAACATGTCTAACAAGAGTAGGTGCGTCGGTTTCAAATTCGTCTAGCAAAAAGGGAGGAATTTTATGAGGCATTGAGTCTGCTTGATATTGCAAAAGTGCCAACTACCGAAGCTGGAGCGTTGCCAAACCAGAAGCCTTCAATAGCTCGTGCTCCCATATCTGGCATCAGTCACAACGACTCTCAGAGAACAATACAAATTCCTCCAATCGACCAAAACACGATCTCACAGATCTCTACGAGCAGGTAAGCTAGCCCTAGAACGTGCATTTCGTATGCTGACCTTCAGAAGCTGCGCCAGACAAAGACCTCCTAGAGCATTTCTCAACCATCCCACTAGTGTTCCCCGATTTGTCTCACAAATTAGCAACATTCCATCCATCCAACAACAGCATGACAGCTTCCAAACGCCCGAGTCTCGTGGAGGCCTTAACACGCGGCTACCTTCACAACAATTACAGGCAGCAAATGGAACTGGGTTAGTTGCTCCAAGCTCGGCTCCTGTTAACGCTGGCGGACAATGGGAAGCACAAATCAACTTGTACGCACCGCGCCCATCGACAGCGCCAATGAGACCAGCAAAAACTGAGAGAGACCTGCCGCCAGAGCGAGAACTGCCCTTTACCACGAGGCCAAGCACTAAACAAGCAGCAGTACCAAAATCAGGAGAAAATATGCTTGGCACCACCAGAAATGCGATTTCAGTCCTTTCAGAAAGTATAACGAGGCAAAACAAGCAAGACATTATTCTAGCATCGATACCCGATGTTGACGTTCCTGTAAAGGGCAATGAGATCATGAGCATGGATACAAGCAATTTCCAACGAGCGATGTCTGCGCAGAAGATTGATACCCAAGAAATTCTCACAAAAGCTCAAGTACGACTGGCCAGATCTTCGATGCATCTACGACAAGTCAAGGACATAGCTCAAACTCAACTCGCACCAGACGATCAACCTGCTACAACTTCGCAGAAGAAGCGCCGAAATTTGAGGTGCCTCCAATGCCGCTCTGCTCGGACGAAGTGCGAACGTAATGCAGAAAATTTTGAAGGGACGTGCCAGCCTTGCCAAGCTGCAGAAAGACAATGCTCCTTTGTAGCCGATGTCGAATTCAGTTCTGAAGATCGTCAGGCTGAGAGAACTGTTGTTCAAGTCCAGAACTCGCAAGAAGAGGTGCATTCAGAATCACATCTGCCACGAAGGTCTCTTCGCCGGCGAAGAGCATCGTTGAAAGCCGACTTTACCAACGATGTCCTACCAAAAACTCCTATACCTGAGATGACCAAAAATTCTGGAGCAACGAAGCAACAAGACTCGCGAAAGCATTCAACTCAAATCATCACCCCAATGATAAAGCCTAAACGACTCAAGACTCCGAGCATTTCTTCTCATAAACGAGTCCCAGTCACACTTCCAAACACAAAATCCTCAACTCACAGTGAAATTCAAGACCGACTTCCCGTTTACAAGGACAAAGTTCATAACAAGCACCTTTGCGAGCTTTCAAATCCGCCAGCTGATCCTAGGTCAGACGTATCGACAGCAACAGCTGTAACAGATGATCTCAACGCACTCGTTCCCGTTACACCTGCTCAAAAATTCTTCAAAACCACGACCATCGAACAAGACAAGCCACTGTCTGACCAGGCCGAAGCAAAGTTGAAAAGCCAGGAAGCATCAAATCAGCGGATCGACACAGATAACACGGCACCTCCATACTCACCATTTACTCCATCGAAACCTGAATTCACCTTTCGTGCAGACAATACATGCATCTCTTCATTTCTGGGTTTGCATCATTCTGAGCAATCTGTTATGCTTGACCAGTTTTTTACCAACGCCATTCAGGACGAAAACTTCCTTCAGCTTTGCAAGGTTTTAGAGAATCGGTATGAACCGATGCTGTTCCCGGACAAGTGGTAAGACACTCGGTCACAGAACACAATGCAGTCGAAAGCTGGAGAGGTATATGATGCTTCAAGGAGGCTAGCTTGGCATTGCCGGTAACTACATACATTCTGACAACATATATGGGTTTGACGATTTGACACAAAAAGGGGTCACCAGCCTATTGGCACTCTATAGGAAATATGAGTGAAAGCTGGAGATCAAAGCTGTTTCTGTGTCCGGAAAATCTGTAATAAATGAATGTTGTTGAGATTTGGAGTGGATACGTCGGGAATAAGTAATATATCCTTATATTCGTGCAGTATATAGTCAAGATAGGAAATGCAGTCACTTCGCATGTACCAGCAGTCATTTGGCGGCGGCCGCCCCTCGCAGTTATTGGTTCGATGCCAAGAATCAATAAAATCACTTTTGGCACAACAGGTGGGTCTTGCTAAGGTCAAGAACAGTTATTCATGCATCCATCTCAAGTAATGTTTACCTCTGTACCACATCAACCCACATAGTCGACTACTGAGCAAGTTCATTGAAACATCAGCATATACACATCCTCACAGAATGAGTAGCAACGATACTCACCTGTTGTTAGCAATACAACGATGAAACGCAAGCGCAATACGTACTAACTTCGTAAGTGCCCTAAATTAACTTCATTCCATGCCCGGACTTTAGCGTCCACAGCACCCGGCACAGCCCGTTACAGTCGGTAATTTATCTGCATTTTCCACAGTTACAATAACTTATTGTTTGAGTGCTTACGACGATATACGTATTTCTAATATCTTCGTTGCCCGTCGTCGGTCAGTCAAACGACTAAGTTAGTGGCTACTTGCTCGACTGAATTAATGAGCTCAGGAGGATTGTTCAGGTACAACCGAGGCGAGCGCTTTTCGGACAGGGTTTTTGGTGCGTTACTTCTGCAAGGATGACTTGCAGGATGTGAAATGATGGATGGGGGAGCATACATACGGTCGAAACGATGATGTGCATAAAGTTGACGTGTTGCAGATGGGTGGCTAACATGCATGCTGCGGGCAGGAACTCGGCGTTAGCTTCAAGCAAGCAAGGGGGACATTTAACAGAGACAAGTTTAGAAGGAGGTAGTATGACAAGCTGTTCTGAATGTGATTGATTGTTCTGATCTTCCTTCGTGTGTTCTCGCGGTTTGTCAACTCAAAGGCCTTATAGCCATGAGGAAGTTCACCAATTATCAAGCCATTTACTCAGTACCGCAGGCTCAATGATTGCTCAACTCAACAATCTATGTCATGCACGTCATATGCTCGTGCCAACCATTACCACAACCACTTGCTTACTCAGAAGCAGCTCTCGAATGCTTAAACAGAGCAATGCAATCAACGCTATACACTAATCCTCCTGCTCAATGCGCTAGGCAATGCCAATGTGTTGAGGCTATGATACCGGCAATCAAGACGCCAAACTTCAATGCAGGCAAGAATGCATTGCTGGATCCGTCCAAGTCAATCCCAAAACTTTTGCGTAAAATGGTTGGTTGTATGTCGAAGCGAAGGTGCTGAACGTCGATTGAAGCAAGCAATGGTTGCAAGTATAGTCGCCAAGATGAAGAAGTCTTGTGCTGATGTAGGGTCGAAGATGATTTTTTTCGAGTTTGTCATGAAGTTTGTGCATTGAAAGAAATGGAAAACGAATGTAATGTGCGACCGCTCGCTATAGTCATAGCGAGGTTAACAGGTGTAAACGACGACGTTTTGTCGTCCAAGGTAGACCTCATGTGGTCCAGGATCCTGAGCTAAAACCCAGGAGAAGCGCCGCCTGCAAAGCGCCTTGCTTCGAAAGCATCACACGCCAAAAATGCCGCAATGCAAAGCAATCCCCAACGCCTGGCTGAAATCAAGTCGTAGAAAAAGAAAGTCGCTAATAAGAGAACATTCGTTGACCTCGTCCAAACTGCAGGGCGTTGAACGCAGGTCGTGCAGGCACTGGTGTGAAGTCTATCCCGAGATCCATGTCGACATCATTGCTTGGTCGACCTCGACACATGGCGGTTGGACTGGAATCAAGAGCAGGTGACTGTTGACCAAAAGCAAAAGTCTGAGCACGGGTAAGCTTCGTTCGCTGTTGTTGCTTGACCTTCCCCATTCCCAATTCACAAGCGTCAATGTGGTCTTTGGATTCCATCTCCACATAGTTCTGAGGGAAGCAGCGTTCGCTGTGATCCTTGAAGAATGCACTATAACCTCCATCTAGAATGTATGCTTCAGGATAGGTCAGGTTTGGGTAGCATTCCGCATTGACGGTCCGATCCTTGTTTCGAATGTGCTTGGCCATAAGGGGTGCTCGGTGAGCCGAGTACTCGCAATGGAAAACCAATAAAGCCTTTCCTGGTTGCTCATGGTCGAACAATTGAGAAGCAAGTTGTTCCTTGTCATTGAAGTTTACAGCGCCATGTATATGACCGCCTTCATATTCGTATTCAAAACGGCAATCAATGACAACACGCTTCTCGTACAAGTTATCATATTTGCCATCCAGGATGTCGACCATGGTGTCTCTGGAAATACGTGGAAGATCACAGGTTTGGTTGTCAGAGAAGAAATGAGGCAGCTGGGGCAGGTGAGGGACTTCCATGTCAGCGATTGCCGGTAGGCAAGGAGCGTTAGCCTCCTTCTCCTGTCTCATCACTTCGTCAGGATGTTCAAACATACTGAGGGAGCGGCGAAATTGTTTTCTTGGTCTAACTAGTGGATTGGACATCTTGCGGGAGTGCTGGCCAAGAGGTGAAGCATTGCGTGAGTTGCTTCCAAAGTTGAATGGTTGGCGAGGTCGAGAAGATGGCAAAAGAGGCTTCACAGGAGATGCAGTTCTGTCCGAAACTGGTGATGAGGCCTCGAATATCTCTGACAGAGCCAACGAGGAAGATGGATTCGACCTTGGCAGGCCAGTGCCAAACTTGAAAGAAGGGAGTTGTGCTTCAGGGTTTGGTCTTGTCGGTAGAGCTGTTGTGCTCAAGCATTTTGATCTTGAAAGGGAAGGCCTCAGTGGGTTGGACTTTCTTCGCTCCTGAGGCAGTTGCAATGGCATATCAATGATCGGGGGTGGGCTCGATGATCGTGGCGTCAAGCAATCGGAGAAGAATGGCTCCGTTGGTGTGCCCTCTGGGGTGGGGGATTGGAGCTCCATGGTAAAGCAAGCACGAACAGGTTTGTGAGGCAAGGGCGACAGTTCCATGCTATCCATGACTGGCACTGGTGACGAAGAGCAGACCGGTGGCGTTGTCAATGCAGCTAAAGAACTGTCAGCATGTACATCGTTGAATATGCGTTCTACTCACTCTGAGAAGCGAACATACTACCACTGAACAGAGCTCGCCGTGGGGTGGGATACTGTGGACTGCTGTCCGCAAATTAGCGTTTTAGTCCACCTTTTATTGCTGTTGTGGTCATACCTCTTGTCGATGTTCATGTTCTGTGAGAGATCTGCTGCTAGGCTCGCAGTAGGCGACGAGCCTCGGACCGGAGGAGGCATGTTGAAATAGTCTGGTTGAGGCCTTCTCACCATGGACAGATCCTTGAAATTAAAACGGTCTGCCATGAAGTTGCTTCGAGCAAATGAGGCATATGAGAGGGCGTCTTGACCGAATCCGCATCTGCTCATGAAAGTTGGTTGCTGCATAGCAGCTAGAGGCGAGGATGCCTCCATCAGAATGGTAGTGGTCATGTCGTTTGTCTAGTTCCTGCTCTTTGACAATGTCTTCTGGTAACTAGGTGCGGCTAAAATAGTGGTCCCGGCAACGGCTCTGCCAAAAAAGGATTTGGTGATTGACGTTTGAATATGCTCGACCGTTTGCTGTCACAGAAACGTTCTCGAAAAGATCGACAATATGTCCTGCAGGTGCTTCCAAAAACTTTGTTGTAATCCTCCAAAGTCGTGTCTACTGGTCCATGTCCTGCCAGTCCTAGGAGGTCAAGATCTCGAGGGTGAGAGAGTCGAAGGGTAGTATGGTTGACCTGCGGTTATCTTGCTGAGGTCTGACAAACCACAACGATGATGAGATGTGATGGGAGGGCGTAGTCGAGCCTTGACCTCTGAAGGACTGAGAGGCAGGTGGAGGATAAGAAGGAAGGTAAAGAGCAAGATAAGAGGGGAAGGAAATGAGGATGTCGTTGCTGGGATACTGCACACGCCTGCTGGTGGAGAGCAAGAGGAATAGTAACCGCGACTTTGCCAAACCGGTTCACTGTGGTACCTTTGCTGCAGCGGTAGCTGGGGAGCGGCCGATTACTTCTGGCGCCAAAATTCCTAGGCTTGGCTTACCTATTCATGCACCAGTGAGCGCCCGGAAGATTTCACGCCGGGGCTGCTATTTGACTAATGATGGAGCTTGTAATGGGGCCTCACTCGAGTTCCACCAGTCAAATTTTTGAAAGCATTTGGTAGCTGAAGTGACGAGAGCTCAGACCTTCGCAATTTTCTAAAAATTTTCATTGTCTGTTCATCAGCCAGCTGTCTCTCAGCGCCTGGAGGGGATCCGTGAGCTCCATTGTTGTTCCAGGTGAGCAATTAAGTCTCTGCGGCACTCAACCACTCAGACAGCAGAATGGTACTTGGTAGCTTAACTCTCGCTAAGAAGCTCCGAACCTTCAAGCTCAGGCGTCTCGACAACTCCGACCGGAGCATTACCAACGAGGCAAACCAGATGGAGCAAGTAAGGATCCATGTCGGCGACGATCATGTATGCCATGCATGTTGCACCACGCGATCGGTCGATTGCAGGATGCCACTGCCATATGCATGACCAACTTTATGTCAATCTACAGCAACTAACTGCCTTGATTCTTCCACAACCGTGCATCATTGCAACAGAAACAGCTACCTTTTCTCAAAGCTTCTACAGCAATCCCACATTTGGAAGGAAAGCATGATTTATTGCAATCCCTTGCTCGTCTCTTAAGGCGTAACAGTGGGGACCTGAGCTTGAAGCTGGATGCGCTTGGTCAATTCGCATCTGCAGCCAACCGGCGCTTGAGCAGAATTGTCATCAACGTTGCCCGGGGCGATGAACTCACCTTACTTGATCAATACTTGACACTATACATCCGACCTCGCTTGCTACACATGGAGTTGGACGTCGTCGTTCCAGCTGTCAATAGTCTAAAGCACGCGTGTAACGTCATTGTCATCCGAGAGAAAGCAAACAAGCTCGTCAAGCAAGAATTTAATCAAAAGAACACGAAACTTGACTGTCACAGCTGAGGTCGAGCTTTTTTGTGGATAACGCATTTGTCCATCGTGGCTGATACTCAGGCAGGGTCTGGATCGAGAGTCCAACGCCTTCTTCGTGAAGTCCTATATCATCCCATGAGCTCCAACTTAAAGTCTGGATAAAGTGTCAATGCATCGTGCCATGTTGCCAGTCGAGTTTCTAACTCTCAATATGACCATGATGGAAAACGCAATTTGCAAAACTATAAATTTGGCAGCTCCCGAGACTTGCTGTTCTCGCATTGAGTCTATTATTACGCCATTAGACTGATGGCGCAAAAACAGGCAGTCCCCTCAATGTCTGAATAAAGCAAGCTGATGCTGATATGTTGGCTGCTCGACCCCTCCATCTAATTCCTTGTCTACGCTGGCCTAGTACCATATACTCGTTCGAGATTGTTGTCCCGTTTAGCAGTTTAACATCTCCAAATACTACAACTCCGGCTTTCCAGAGCTGGTCTCGCGTCGCTAGCAGGGAGGGTGTTTCAGCTGTGAGAAGCAATAGACTTCGAGCATGGGACACTTCCTTCCCTTGAACCTGGCTTATCCGACCGAGCATGTTTACAACCCTGGGAAATCCTTTCCGTAATGTCTTTGGTGGCTACCCCGCTATTACAGTTGAATCTCACGAACTGCTCGGCTTTTTCGGCTGTTTCTGATAACGGACACATTTGTTTGATTCCTAAACAATATCGATAATGTTCCTCACATAATGCTTTAGTCTACCACGCATTCCTTGCTACATTCTCTACATTCTATCCACGAGTATCCCAAATCTATGTGTGCACATGCTGACCTCGAGACGTAGGTCGGAAACTGTAGAGCGGGACGAGTTGAAGTGGACCAATTTCGAGCTCGTCAATTAGCCTGGCAGAATGGGTACTTTTTACGCGCCTCGAACTGCTTGACATGCAACGTGCTGTTCAACGACACCAATCAAAAGCTCAAAACGTGTTTTTCCATCAGCGCCATATGACGACATCAAGCTGTCTGTCAAAGTCAACCAATACAAGCTTCGCAAAAGTCCGCAGGATTCGAAATTGACATTCAGAAGCTCCAACAGCATCAACAAGGAAGACGCGTTGCCAGCGTCACACGTCAACAAATGTTAAACTCTATCACGCTGACACGTGCCAGGTACGATCAGCCATTTGCGGCGTCTATGCTAGCAAAGCCTGCCGAGCACGGAAATTAACCGCTTGTACCGATCTTCGATTGCTTCCACTATTACGATCATTACCCAACTTGGTTTTTTTTATTGTTGCATCTTTTTTCGAAGCAGTGCTCATGCCAAACACAGTCGATACAAGTCTCCACCGTATCTCAATTTGCCGCCGACAGTACCGGCAACTTGCGGTGAGCAATCGACGACAATGATGATCAGAAGCAAGGCACAACTCTCCAGGCTTCTTCACTCCACACTTGCCAGGCCGCCTTACTGGATCTTAACTGATTTACATGACTATGAGGTTCGCTGCCGAGCTCCTTGCATTTCTTCGCGCTGTTCATGCCTTCTGTCGCAGGAATGATTTGCTCGCATAATCTAGCTTTATCAAGATGCAAAATCACGCTTATCTTTGGATGTCTCGCATCTACTGCAGAATGACGAAAGATCAACTATCTTTTGATATGAAATCAAGTTCATCGTCGAAAAGATACCTGGCACGAAGCTGCACGACCTTTTACTGACCTTTTTGGAGGTAGCCAACCAGCAGCCGGCGGCAACACAACAACAACAACATCATCGGCAATTGCTTTGTTGGTCTCCAGTGTTGTTGAAACAGCCCAATAATGTGCTCGAAGTTTCAACAATTTGCGGCCGAACACCGCCATTGATTCAGTCACTACGATGTACGTTTCGGTTGTGTTGCACTGGCCGCTTCTACGACCGCATCCTCAACGTAGACGGGCCATGTATTAAGTTGGCATCAAGACGTAACAGGTTCATGTGAATATTCAATATGACGTGTTTATGTTTTCACATTGTTGACAGATGTTTGTTTGGATCGACCTTCGAACTGCGTTGTATCGATCGTGTTCACATCTGCTGTTCTCTGGCTCTCATAGACCAGCATCTTTGTGGATGCTCAAGGGAAGTAAGGGCATGGGTTCGCCTGATAGCCACCAACTGATGTGATTTTGAGCTAATGCGACTCCTTCAGCAACAGTCTCATACCATTCGACGTCCATCTGAAGATCACTTACCAGACAAGAAACATATTATGTGGAATTTGTTGAGAAGTAAGAGCAGTGCCATTGTGTCTACTGATATGCTATGCCTCTTATGGGCATGGGCACATCTACAGAACTCTAGCGATAGCAAAACTGATTTGCTGTGCTCACTGCTACCATTATGGCTCAGGTTTGTGCCTGTCTTTGTTGTGTAGCCTTGACCTCTTTTTTCATGGCACGTTCGGAGACAGACATCTGTGAACATAACAAGGGTTTGGATGACAACAATGGTAAGCTCGACTACTGCATTACCTTCAAACACTTCAATACACCTAACTAATACATTGCGATCGTTACTTTCTGTCATACGGGAACAGCTTTGCGACTCAATGAATCACTAATTCTTGCCGTACTATGGCCTTCTCCTTCTTTCCCCACTCCTCAATTGTAAATGGCTTTCCCTCAATCCCTTCCCAGTCCAAGACTCCTTCCCTGACTGGTAGGTTCTCCGGCCTCGCCACAACAAGCCTAGCAATGTCATCACTATCCGGCCATCTAACCTCCCACGCATGTGGCCCTCTTACAGCAAGACGAGGATTGAACCCATCACAACCCGGCGAACTTTCCAAGGCCTTGAACAGCGACGTGATTCCTACCCCATGCGTCGCAATCACCACAACTCTATCCTTAATTCCAGTCCTTGCAGCTTCAGCTGCTACGATCCGTCCAAAAACCCTCTTCAGCCGTCTCACAAAGTCATCGAACAACTCCACTCCTGGTTGGCCATCCGCGCTCCGAGGGTTGTTCATGTCTATAGAATTGTATGAACCGCCTTCAAGCAATCCAAGGGCTTGACCTTTCAGGTCTGCATCAGCGACGATCGGGACATCTGGGTGCTCCACGAGGATTGGTGCAATGGTTTGAATGATACGGGTTAGCGGAGAGTGGTATATTATATCGATGGGCTGGTTACGGAGTTTTTCGGCTAAAGTCTGAGCTTCGTAATGGCCTTTAGGGGTGAGAGTGGTGTCACGGTGGCCTTGGAGGAGGCGATCAATGTTATCTTGGGTTTCACCGTGGCGAATGAAGAGGATGTGGAGCTGGCTGATAGAGTCTAGGGAGGAGGAGGTCATGATCTTGGCATGACTTTCTCTCAAAATCTCAATTCCAATGCCACATAATATCCCTTGTGGTATGTATCTCTGTGGTTCATGGCACACTCACTGCATGCCTCGGGACATCATGCACGAACACAGACTAATCCTGTTTAGGTATAGCGAAATAAGTCTCCCATGATCCACAAACGATCGATATACCTTCTCTTCCACCTGTCCACTGTTACTGCTTAAGCCTTACATCTTTGTCTTGAATGCGGCTGCCCTGTTGCCAGTCAGCTACATATGTCCGCCAACACATCATCCATTCGTCAGACATTTTCTCGGAGATGAGACATACTAGAACTTGACTGTGGAAGTTGTGAGAACACCATGGTCTCGTCAAAAGACTTGGAAATTAGAGATCGTGTGAGTTCGGATCTTGATCTAGCATGTCTAGAAGTGGTTTAGTACCTAAGGCTCAACAGATTACTCCTTTTATGTCGGCATGTCAGTCATGTGAGGTGTTGATCGATATGAAAACCAGCCCATCAGGAACAAACGATCGCCGGTCCAGCCACTACCAAATGTCCACGTCTTTCAGCATGAGTATTTACGCAACAGCCGCACACCGCATTCTGCCTTCAGACCACAAAGTTCTCCTTTTCACCCTATGAGACACTATTGCCTTGCCTGCGCGAGCTGCAAGCAGGGAACTTCTGTCAGGCAACCAATCAGAAGTGCAGCTTTTTACTACGTTGTTCAAAGCTTTCTTCAGCATGACATGTCTTCAACTCTACTTTTGGTCTGTTTGTTGTATACTGAGTCTGCCGCAAGTAAAAACTATAAGATCTATGAAAGTCCCGTCCCTTGAATGAAAGCAGCCATGCAGTCTGCTGAACAGCCAGTTTCGTGTCAGCGCCAACAGCCCTTCCAAAACTTTACTTCTAAGAACTCACAACGCTAAGCCCTCAAGAAAGGGGAATCAAGCGCCGGAGCACTATGACCGCACTTAGACGTGCCGACTTAATCATGCCAGACAACAGCAGTGTACCATCAATGCTGCCGGAACATTCCAACTTCGGATATCATGGCCCTCATCTTTCAAATTCACCTATCTTCAGATGTAATTATCCCCCAACACGGGAAGACTGGCACAATATCAAGCCGATCTTCAACCGCTTGTACCTCAAAGAACGTAAACAATTGAAGCATGTCATGACCGAATTGGAAGGCAAATATGGATTCAAGTCAAAACCCAAGACATTCAGGAATCGCCTTGGACATTGGAATATCAAGCGAAATGTGAATTATGACGAAGCACTACAAATTATAGCCATTGAAGCTGCTAGGAAAGCTCAAGGCAAGAATACCGACTTCTATCTTCGAGGAGAACTTGTCGACATGAAGCAACCGCACCAGTACTGGCGACGAAGGAAACTAAGCACTAGTGATGCCATTACACGTTATGCTCTGGGACAGTACAAGCCGAGTACAGACCTAATCGTTAGGTCGCCGTCTCCGCGTTACAATGTTCTCAAGCCAGTTCAATCGGAACAGAGCTTCGAACAGTGCTTGTTCGAGTACCACTACATGATATTAAGCCTGGTTGAATATGACATATGCACGATCGGACCGAATGGCATTCGTAAGGAAGGAGAACCCAATCATGACGAGATCTGGAATGTTGTACATTCCGTGAAACGGGATACGGCCATGGACCACCCAAATGAATACTTCTTAATCCTCCGCAGGTTCTCCTTTATGCTCGAGCACGCAATAGACGCATACGAGCCAGGTCTGTGGTTCAAGATCCTTGACAAGATGGCCTTGATATTTGATCTCAACGTTGAGTTTGGCCGGGCAATCCACAAGTATCTAGGTTCACTGATCGAAACGAAATTGACATGGTCGGATCCGAGGTACAAGTTCTTCACCGCTTTGACGCAGATGGCGGCGGATAGGATGCGATCTGCGGTCGAGGAGCTGCGAAAGTTACATTGGCAAATCGAACTCAACTGCGGTCCTAATGACCGAGCTTTCATTTTAAGGTGTCATCTGCGTTGCTACGAAGATCTCTCCTTTCAAGGAATCCACACTGAGCCGGGAAAGCTGCTCGGACTTTTGCAAGGTGTGATTGGACTCTTTGGACATTGCAGCTATGAATCGTTGAGTTGTCTGGAACTTTTGTTCACACATCCATGCAGTCTGATTGTAGTGGAACAAGTGAAGGACTTTGTCAACTGGGTGCGAGATCGCTCCATCCTCACCACCAGTAACCAAGGATTAATACTTGCAGGTAAGACTTTAAGGTTGAAGGAGGCAGAACGACTCCTTGAGCTTTATCTCTCTATGAGAGAATTTGAAACAGCAAGAATAGCAATGCAATGCATGCATAAGTGTGCCGACTACTACAATCTAACCACAGATGACCTGTGGGCCATATGGGAGTGGCTTCACTGGTATTCGAGTGGTTCGTATATCACGAAAGAGAGTATGGAGTGTCGCGAGCAATTGACTAGCATCACAGATCATTGGCATGCGGAAGTCGAAGCCTCACGCATAGGAGAAGATCTGCTGGCCCATGGCCTTACTGGCAAGAGTAACACTATTGAAAGACCCCTCCATCGAGAGACCGTAATGAGGAGGGGGAAAAAAAGGAAAAATGTTGATGCTTACTAACTAACAAAAGCTCTACAATCGAGGTTATGGATGAGAGCGTTCGAGGAGTATCATCAAGCACCTACACGGACCCCGACATGCCATGGAGGAGCACCCGTCGGCTTGGGACCAGATAGATAAAGGCATTCGACCCGGAAACACGAACAGTCTTCTTCCATGGTCCTACGACAGCTGCCTGGCACAGCGGTCCTACCAGCGTCATAGCTTGTCACTCGAAGAACGATCAAGAATAGGAGAGCTACTTAATCAGGTACATTTTAGGGGCACGTATAGTTGCTGTTAATAAACTTGTTTTCACACCTCAATTTCGAAAATGTCTTCACCACTGACTGCTCGGTTGCGAGCATGCACCATTCGCACTTACAGCATCATCACTAACAATGGACAAGTAACCTAGTTGTACTGAATTTCCGCAGGCTTCCTACGAAGCTCTGCTTGTAGATATGAGATTAGCTCCTAAATCAAGACTAGGCCAACCACGATTAAGAAGATATATCAGGTAGCCCATAGGGCCACTGCAGGATTAAGACCCTAAAGACCGGACTTCAGTTACATAACGAAAACTTCAGGTAGATATACAGTGCCACACCCTTTCGTTTCGGCATCCTGCCAACTTGTAGACATGGTTACCATTTGTTTATCTCCACAAACAGCTTCTCGCGTTCTGCGACGAATCTGATTACAGTTAACCAGATCCAGACCAGCTTCCTCATAAAGAGAACCGCTTTTCAGACCTGTAGATAGCCTGTAACCTAGCTCATCGTACATAACAATGCAAATCATCTACAAATCACAAACCATCCAACACCTCCTTTTCGACAACTCTCCGTTCCCCATTCCTTTGAACCTCTCCTGCTCCTCCTCCCAAATAGCTAGCCCGTCCTGACCCACAACATCCTCTATCTTCTGCTTCTCCACCTCTCTGAATCCAAGCTTTGCATAAAAGGGTCCGTTGAACGATAAATCCCGGAATGTCGTCAACGACAGCCCAACAACATGCATTAGTTGCTCAAGATGCGTAGCATTGATCGTCCTCGCACATTCTACAACTGTACTAAGGAGCTGTCTTCCCAAGCCACGTCGTTGATGGGAAGTGTGGATCGCGAGTTCATGGACATGGATGTAATAACGCCTGCCACGGGTCTGCTTCGCCTTTACCTCTGGCTCGGCCAGTTCATCACTGTGGTCTTCCCTGCCACCGCCAACGAAACCGTCATGGTGGTCACCAGCATGACGTACTTCGAGCAGCGAAGTAACCACGAACCCAACAATCTCGGTCACCACACCTTCCTCCTCCCTGTTCTCAGTAGACTGAGGGTCAGAGTGGGCGACAACGACCCAAGTTCCTCCATCCCCGATATCGTGTGAGAGCCATTCGTGGAGATACTCGGTATGTGCGGAGATGGGCATGGGATCGTCGGCGACCACAGGTGCTAGGTCCGGGTCAACTAGGAATGCAGTCGCTGCTGAGTTTTCAATGCTTGGTAATGAGGCGAGGTCAGCATCGGTGGCGGGACGGATAGTGTAGGAGGAGCAAGAGGTCATTTTGACCTCGAGATTGATGACTGCTACGATGGACGTGTTGAGACTAGTGGTCTGTGTGTAGATTTAGTGTGTACCTTTAAAACGGCGGTAAGTGAAGCGAAGCATATAGTAAGAGCTGTTGTTTGTGAGACAGCAACAGTGGGCCTTAAGAGGTTAAGTACCGCCATCGTGCATGGTGATTCATTGTGCTGTTAGTACTCATCTCGACGACGTATTCGGACAAGGCATTCCTTGACTACCAAAATTCTGTCCTTCAGCCACAGTGTTGGGTGCCACGACGGTCACTTCTGTGTATAGACTTCCATATTGGCTAGGCCTGAGGGTCTGAATAGTGCTACAAAACAGCTTGAAGGCAAAATTGTGCAAAGGATGGAGCTGTAATTTTATTCATAACTTCCTTCCCAGGATTGAGTGTGTCATGGCGCATCATCCACCTCGTAAAGCCTTTCTCCGTGCTTTGTTTCATGCCTAGACGCCATGCGATGTACCAAAATGCCACGCTATGCAGAAAGCAAATATTATAATGTCCTGTAGCAACATCTCCAAAACAGCCTCGTTTTATGGTTGCCGTCTCAAAATAAAGTAGAACACGTTCAAGCTGTGTTGCAAGTCACCTGCTGTCATCAGTCCATTTCTTCATCCCCGTCAGCATCAGCGAGATCTTCATCATCATCGAGACTTTCCATTGCATCTTTGATGTATTGTGCAGCCTGGTAGATTTTGTTAGTGGATATTCTAAAATGGGGTTCGAGGACGGGAATTGGCATACTTTCGGATCGAGATTAAGGGCGACGGTGAACGCTCTCACAGCATCGCCCTTCCTGTTCAACATCTTGCACAATCGGCCGCTCAGGAACCAGACATTCGCCTCATCAGGTGCAATGTCCTTCAGAATCTCAAGCTCGGCTAGCGCTTCTTCCGGTCTCCCAAGACCCATCAGACATCGTGCCTTCTTGAATCTACTCAAAGCATTCTTCGGTGCCAGTCGACAAGCATGATCGTAAAATTTTAGGGCCTCGCCCAAGGGCTGTTGCTTCTCAATCACCGATCCAATCGCACACATTAACACTGCATTCGACGGATTGATGCTCGCAGCCGTTCGATAGTGCGATTCTGCGACGGACCACTTACCGAGCTTCGTGTAGACCTTGCCAAGACCGTACCAAGCGTTGTAGTGCCGCTGATCTGCAGCAATGGCAGACCGATATGCTTCAAGAGCTTTCTCAAATTCTTCGTTTTCAATGTACTCGTGGCCTTGCAGGGTAAAGCCATATGCGAAAGACGGATCAAGTTGTGTTGCACGACGGAAGCATTTCAAGGCTTGTTCATGCTCGCGCTGCAGGGAGAAGGAGTTGCCGATCGCGATCCAAGTTTGCGGACAGTTCCGCTCAACTTCAACTAGTTCATGAGCAAGATATGCGAGCTCGATTTCTGATTTGAGCTGATACAGGACTGTGCTGTAAATCTCCATGTCTTCGAGACGGGACGGCGCTAGCTGACGGACCCGAATAAAGTATTTCTCTGCTTCAGCATATTGTGCTGATTCATTGTAAGCTCTTGCAATTTGCGACAGGACATAAGGTGTTTCTCGTTGAGCTGATGGTAGAGAATTGTAGATTGTGATGGCTGACTGGCAATCATAATGTGATAGTGCGTGATGAGCAGAGGCTAATCGACAGAAGAGGTCAAGGAGGGTACGCAATGCTTCTAGATCTCGCTCGACGTATGACTCCGTTCGTGCCACGGGAGCAGGAGCTGGTTGAGGTACGAATGGTACTGGTGGCACGCGCGACTCTTTGCCCTCTTGGTCGGAAGGTTCAGCACTGAGTGCAGTCTTTATTCGATTGCCACTTACGGCTCTGCCTACAGTGGCTGTGGTAGCAGTTCTCGCAGGCTTGACGACAGGGGCTCTAGCCTTTTTGATATCCCGTTCTTGTCGTAAGCCCAGAGAGTTTGCTATTGAACTCATCTTAGTCGTAGATGTTGCACTTGGAGGCCGAGATGTCTGTGATCTCGTTGTTCGCCTCACAGGTTCAGCTGCTTGTGTCGATGTGGTCGTTGGAGCCATATGCCCAGACACCGTTCGCTTAGAAGGCGGCCCAGGCAGCGGGGGCTCATGCAGAGGATCTTCGGTCGTCATTTTTAGCCTGGTCCTCACTCTCGATGACGTAGATTTGAGCCTTGAGGGTGCTTCCGGTTGCGCTTCCACCACACTTCTTGGTTTCCTCAAAGGTGCAGTCGGAGCCTCCCATCTCGTATTGCCATTTGCAGGCTGCATCATGCTGTCTTCCGGATCTACCACAGTCGACGGGGTGGCCGTCATTTCCTCGTCGTGGATATTATTGGCGGCGTTAATATTGATCTTGCTGTTGTTCAGCTTTTCGTACAACACAGAACTAGCGTGACCATTTGCCCTCTGAGTAGACACGAATGGGTCCGGTATTGACTGAGGATTGGCTTGTTGGTGTTGTTGTGGTATATTGGATGTCTGCTTTTCCTGCTGGTTTTCTCTTGATGCGTAGGAGGCGTGAACGGCATTAACCATATCCTGGTTGAGTCTGTAAATGTTCGATACGTTTATCTTTGCGCCCGAGTCAGTCAGACATGTGTATGCATCCCACATGTACGGGTTGAGGCGTAATGAGCTGACCCAGCACTGTACGGCCTCATCCATGTTCTTGTGGCCTTTCCACAGTTTGCCCTTCAAGCACAATACCGCCGCGGCGTCGGGTAGATGTTGCCGTCTTGACTCACTGTGTTGATTCCATGTGTTGCGATTCTGCCACAGCTGCCGACTCTTTTCGAGCGCATGTAAACCATCAATGTATTTTCCCAATTCAAGACAGGCCTGCGCAAAGACGTAGCAGCAGCCTAGGTTGGCGCCTTTTGTTGCGAACGGTCGACTCGTGTCCCAGGCCGCTTTCGTAAAGCCAGATTGAAACTGACATAGTGCTAGAAGATAAGCGGCTTCGGCCGCTCGAGGGCCTTCGTACGCGACGAGTCTTTGAGCGAGGAACAAGGCGTTCTTCAAAAGGTTATTGTCAAGATGGTAGTATATTAACTGCCGCAGCTGGTTGCTGATTGACACGATTGGCGGCGCCATTCGTGCACCGTGTCGATGCCGTGTTTACGAGATATTATGCGATGGGTGTAAAGGCTCATCGGACGTGATCGGTCGTCATTTGCTGGCAGATTCGTCGTGGCAGATCAAGAAGGCGCGCTGCTTGCATGTATGGAGTGTTGTAAACAAATGAGTGTCATTAACCGCGCGACACCTTCACTTCGTAAATCATCATAAGCTTGCTGGCCCGTCAAAGTGCAGGAGCCAACTCCAGGATGGTGAGGTGACACTATTATGGGATCAATAGACTTGTGGACGGCGGTTGTTTTCGCTGGCCACGAGGCGTTGTTATGATGAATGCGGAAGTAAAGAGGCTGGAAAGTGCCACAACGCTCACGAGCCACACATTGGAAAGGCAGCGCGCAGTGGGGAGCGCCATCGTCATCGCCCACTGGCGACCACTTAAACAATTCATTCTCCTTGCTACGACCCAATTTGTCCTAAGATTTATACTACTAACACAAGTTGTGACCGACGCCAGAGTTCATGACTCTACCAGGCAAGACCTGCGCTTTGACGTAACCTGCTGGGCCGCACATCACATTCAGTGACTCTTCCAAATCATGGCTCAAGTATGTGGGACGAAGGCCATCCGTGCTAGATGATCGCTGACAGCGCGGTCATCTAGAAATCCGCCAAACAGCTAGCTGTCAAGAACTCAGCGCGCTTGAAGCAGACCCATCTAATCACTCTCGTCATTCACGCCCTTTTCCTCTTGCTCGCCTTCACCTTCCGGAGATCTCTCAGGCTTACACCATACCTCACTCTCTGTGCCCCTGCACTGGGCCTTGAGTATTGGCTTGATACGATTGCACGACCCAGGTATGACGAAGCAGGAAACCTCAAAAGAGCTGGGGAAGATTTGGATGCACCTGGCTTGACGGAATTCTTCTGGGACATTATTTACTGGACATGGATCAATCTCATCGCTGTAGTCGCCTTTGGAAACCGTGGTTGGTGGTTGTATTTGGTCGTGCCCATATATGCGACCTATGCTGCTGTGACTACAGCGAGCGGGCTAAAAGGCATGTTAGGAGGCATGGCAGGTGCTGGAGGTGAGGGTGATGGCAGCGTGCAAGCGCAGAGCAAGAGACAGCAAAAGATGGAGAAGAGAGGTGGCCAGAAGATGCAGTACAGATGAGAAGTTGTGATTAGCTTTAAAGGTGTTGCTCAAACATTGTTCTTTATATCCATGATCAAATTATTGCTGCCCCTACAAAAACCCGGTAAGAACATTCTTCGCTTTCTCCTACATAATCATTGACCTTGGGCGTGATATCTGCTGCTCATTCGTACCAAACAATGTCCCACGAAGCCAAAATTCATTTTGACTCACTTTTGATGTTTGGAACCCACAAAAAGGCAAAACAAATTCCGGAACGGGGAATCGAACCCCGAGCTGCTCGGTTCACACTTCGATTAATGAGAAGTAAATGAGAGCGAGCGATGTTAACCATTACACCATTCCGGAGGTGATTTATGGTTAAAATTCTTGCCGTCTAAAATATATAGCTCTCACCAAGCAGAATGTGGGGGCGCACCCCGGTTGGATGGTAAGCGCGTTTGAGCGTTGAGCCACATCGGAGAAGAGGTTTGGTTATATGCACGATTTCTTATTAAAACCACAGCTCTACTGTTATTCTATCCACTTGAAACGTAGAAGGTGTAGTACTCTCTCGCTACACAAAGAGAGCAATTGTGTCTCGAAGACTCTGCCAAGAATAAATTTTATCGATAGAATCCCCTCGGAATGTTCACTCACATCTCCGTTTGATCAAAGTATAACATTTTCTGTGCGGAAAAAGTTGCTACTGTACCACCACGACTTTGCTCCTAAAATCAGCATACTCAGGCGTCTCAGACGAACGCCGTTAATACCCTTGAACACCTTGGCCGTCAGACCATTTAAAAAAATCATGAACAGTAATTACACCGTTGGCGTCCTCGGCGGCGGCCAATTAGGTCGAATGCTAGTAGAGGCAGCCCACAATCTCAACATAAAAGTTGCGATCTTGGACTCTGAGAATGCTCCGGCAAAACAGATCAACTTGATAGCCAACGATGTTCACGTAACAGGCTCATTTGCTAATGCATCAGATGTCCGAAAGCTAGCAGCTAACGCAGATGTCATAACATATGAAATCGAACACGTCGACACAAAAGTCCTTGAAGAGCTCGAAGAAGAAACCCCATATATACCCAACACTCAATGGAAACGCATACAGCCTAGTTGGCAAACGGTCCGACGTATTCAAGACAAATACGCCCAAAAACAACATCTGGCCCAACATGGCATTCCTACAGCAGACAGCAAAGCCGTCGGCACAACCAGTCCACACGGTCTCAGAGATATCGCTCTCGAACTTGGTGGCCTCCCTATCATGCTCAAAGCCCGTACTCAAGCCTACGATGGTCGAGGGAACTATCCAGTCATGGCTCTATCAGATATTGAGCCGGCCCTCCAAGCACTAGGAGATCGACCCCTTTACGCTGAGCGATGGGCCCCTTTCAGAAAGGAGCTCGCTGTGATGGTCGTGAAGACCCAGCAAGAAGCAGGCGGCAACTGGGAGGAGTCAACTCTTGCCTACCCTGCCGTTGAAACCATCCACGAAGATAGCATCTGCAAACTCGTCTATGCCCCACCACGAGAGACGTCGATTAAGATACAAAATCAGGCACGTGAATTAGCGCGCAAAGCAGTCTCAAGCTTCCCTGGCACTGGTGTCTTCGGCGTCGAACTCTTCCTCCTCGAAAATGACACCCTCCTCATCAACGAGATCGCCCCCCGACCGCATAACTCGGGCCACTATACCATCGAAGCCTGCCACATGTCGCAGTACGAAGCTCATCTACGTGCCGTCCTCCCCAATCTCGCTGGCACAATCAAACCACGCGCCACAGAACTCACCGTTAACGCTGCATGCATGCTGAACATCCTCGGCGGACCAGCCCCTGACTCCCATGAATTACTGGTTAATGCAGCGCTCAACACGCCAGGTGCTAAACTTCACATATACGGCAAAGGACCGGGCAAACCAGGACGAAAAATGGGTCACATAACCATGACTGGCTCCTCCCACTCAGAAATCGAACAGCTCATGCACCCTCTTGTCGTCGTCGCCGACGCCATCCGCGCACACCGCTCCTCAACCGCCACTTCCGACTCCGACATCTCCTCTACTGCAGCAGACCTCCTCCGCCGCAACCCCACACCCCCAGTGAAGCCACTGCTAGCTGTCGTGATGGGCAGCGACACCGACCTCGCCACCTTACGTCCCGGCCTGGAACTCCTTGACAAGATCCCCATTCCCTACCTCGTCACCATCACCTCCGCGCACCGAACCCCTCAACACATGCTCAACTTCGGCAAAGCAGCGGCATCACGCGGCTTCAAAGCAATTGTCGCCGCAGCCGGCGGAGCCGCCCACCTCCCCGGCATGATGGCCTCTGAAACCACAGTCCCCGTCATCGGATGTCCCGTCAAGGCGTCCTCCATGGACGGTCTAGACAGCCTGTTCGCTATCGTCCAGATGCCACGAGGTATCCCTGTGGCGACGGTCGGCATCGCCAACTCCACCAACGCCATCCTGCTTGCTGCTAGGATTATCGGCACATCGGAACCAAGAGTCGCCGAGTGGTTGGCCAACCATCTCCAGCAGATGGATGACGAGAATATGGCGAAGGCTGCCAGGCTGGAGGATCAGGGGTGGAAGGACTACAAGAAGCTGGATCAACCCATGCCGCTGAGTTTTAAGTAAGTGGGGTGAAATGACTGATTGCCTGGCTGATTTCTAGAGAGAAGGGAAGGGGAGAGACTGGTAATGTTGCATCAGCATGGCCTTGAGCGGGTAGAAGTGATGTGAAACGTGATGCATGCGAGGAGTACGGAGTGTCTAGGCGGATGCTCCGGAGGGCATTTGAATGAACAGTAGACTTGTACTGCTGCCCATGGCTGCTGCATTAACTATGTTGTGATGTGCTCTTGGTTCTATGAGAATGACACGACGGCCTCAAAAGTGGTATTTACAGCAAGCATGATAGAGATCAGGATTTATTGCTCCTACATAGCATCTTCCTGCCTGCGAAGGGGTTACCGTTTAAACAATACTTTGTAGCTCTTGCACATGCATAATTTCTGGCTGAGTTTCCACATGTGTCTGTTCCTCAGAGCACCAAGACAGAATAAAGGAAAGCACAGGAATTCGGCCGAGGAGGACAGGACGATATTCGAATCAACAACAATCTCTGTCTTCTGTTCTCCTTTGCTCGCATCCGTTTCCTAATGAATGTTTCACCTGTGGTACAGGTCATTGTTGTTTGAGAGATATACTTTCTTCAACATAGTCAACGATGAGTCCGGTACTGAGCGTGGGATCCTCCTCAGCCGAGTCTTTTTCTTCTGGTCTCTGTGTAGGCATGACTCTCCGTGCACTGCTCTAGTTGGCCTGCCCTTCTCAGTGCAGCTAGCGGTTGATCTCACTGTCTGACAACGTGGATCTGGGGTTATTCAGTCTTCTACATGGCCTCGGTTATCTGAATCGCTTTTTCAAGCATTCATTTGCATCAACGCTTCGCAGCCTCAATACCTTACAATCGCTGCCTGACCTAGCGCCGCTAGTGCAATTGAGATGGTAGTATGACAAGCCACCAGCAAACAATGGCAAGACGTTTCGTGTCCGCCAAATTGTCAGGCTGACACAAACGAGCTCAATCAATGCCATGCTCCTGCTTTATCTTCTCCAAATTCTCCTGCCGTGTCGCAATATCATCTGCCGCACTCGTAACCTTCATCTTCTCTGGCTGATGGTACAGCACAACAAGATAGCGGTTCATGAAATTGAATCCATTTAGTCGGTCGCAGGCATTCTTTGCATCCATGACGTCTTCGTACACGACATAGGCTGTGCCTTTGGTGGTGTTGGAGTTTCCGGCTCTTATCTGTCTGATTGGGCCGTGTTTGCCGAAGAGTTCGAAGAGGGTTGGCGTGTCGACGTTGTAGGGAAGGTTCTTGACGAACAGGATGCGGTTCGCTTCGGGCGCGAGTTTGTTGCTGCGAGACATGCTGGTTGGTCTTTCTTTGAGACGTCTCTTCTTGACAATCAAGCGGATGTTCCCACAGGTCTCTAGGTCGTCGATGGGGAAGCGTCTGCTATGACAAAATCGATTGCGGCGAAGTTAACGAGGCTGCACCACTGGGGAGATGACGAGACCGATGCCAAGGGCTTCTCTCCTCTCTGATACAAGAATCAAATGGAGAAGGGTCAGTTTCGAAGTCTAGAAACAACAGGCAGTCGACTATCCGGACCTGTTCGTGTGTTGCAGCGTCGAGCGCAGTTGTATTGTGGTAGTAAAAAGGGCGCTAGTCACATGGTTGTGAAATTGGTCTGTTCGGAGTTGAGCAAGCACATTCACTCGGCCTCACAGCGACTTTCACCAAACACCCACCACCACCACTCTTGCTGCACACTCGCCCCCACCGTGAATGACGATACTGTCTTCTATACAATGCTCTCCTCGCGCCGTCCACGGTGACACTACTTTGTTGCAGGCCTTTGCACGAGCTGTCTCTCCAGCAACCCCGCCTGCGCGACGCCATAAACTCGACTTGCACCGCACCACCAGCAGCCAAGATGCCCACTTCCACAGCATGGCGACGAAGGACCGAGAGCACTCCGCGACGAGGAGTCAGTCCTGACCGGCCGCCGGCCGATTCGATCGAGCGCCTGTCGCCCGAACCCGACCCTACCACCCCGACCACACATACACACTCGAGTCGCAAGAAGAAAGAGCACGCCATCGGCGACCTACATGGACTCGGACTGTCCCCGGCATCGTTTCAAGAGAGATCAGCTACCCATCCCGACCATCTCTACCTCGACCAGAATGGGGGTGCTCACCTGGGCGCTAAACTTCGATCACCACAGTACAATGCCATCCACCACGACCACACGGCACAATCCAGTCGAAGCTACAATGCTCGCTCCTCGTCCAGTCAATACCGTGGCCCTCCCAAGAACAGAGGTCACACCCGATCCGGCTCGACCATCGACGACCTGGCGAATATAGCTATCGCCACGAGTCCGCAGTTCCACAACTCAAGCACCGCCTTCGCCTTCAGTGGCAGTCCTCCGATCGTCACCGCATCTCGCCCGAACACATCATACATGAATGGATATGCTCAAGAGTCGTTTGATCGCCCGGCGAAGAGGATCAAGTCCGAGCGACTACACGCCGCAGAATGGTCACTACGGGATGAAAGACCGCGAAGCAGTCATACGTACCAGACCCAGGTCACTCGAGAAGATGCTGAGCTGCTTCTCTCTCTGCGCGACGCCTTCAGGGCTCCAACGTCGTTCAACGTCCCAATACCGCAGCCTTCCTTCACCTCCCAAGACTGTGTCGACTATAAGACCGAGACTTCTATTGAACTGTTTTCTTTCGATCCTGCTCCAGAAGACCACAGTCACGAGCTGTACGCGTCTGCCCAGCCGACAACGCAGGATTCGCCACCAGAACCAAGTGGAGCGTTCGAGGCGTTGGCAAGCAGCCATGCCGTCTCCACGTCCGAACTGTCGAAAGAAGATCAGCAGCAAGAGTCAATACTTCCAGAGACCGACTTAGACACGAGGATGGATAGTCCGACTGAAGAACAGCAGGAAGATGACTACCCGAAACCACCTCCTATACAATCTGCTACCGGCACCGCTGAACAAGAGGCCGAAGATGTGCCCCAAGCTCCTCCACCGAAAAAGCAACGGAAAATCCAACCCGAGACTCAAGCCGAATTTTGTACCGCATGTCAGAGGTTGGCGTACAATGAGTCAGAAGAAGAATCTACTATGCTCTGGATTGGTTGTGAAGGATGCAAGAGATGGTTTCATTATCCTTGTGCTGGCTTTTCAGACCGACAGGAAGCAAAGAGTGTAGATAAATTCATATGCAACGAATGCGAACCAAATCATGGCAAGACGACGTTTGTGCGAAAATCCTCCCGACCAAGAACGGCCATCGATTACGCTGGCTTGAATGAAGGGGTGGTCAAGAGCTCGGAAGAAACCACAATGCATCACTACGTGCCTAGATTCAAAGACGGCAGCATACAATGGCATGCCGATGATTTTGCTCGATTACGACCGGAATTACTCACCCAAGATTTCTGGGAGAACATGGATGGCATGAAGCGACCTTTTGTGGTACCGGCGTGTTGGAACCCACGTTGGGGCCAGAATACGACAGAGCAAGTAGAAGAGCGTGACACACTAGATGCTGTACTGCCGGGTGGAGACAATATGCCAATGTTCACGGGCAATGGAGAAAAGGTCGACTCGACAGCTACGACGACGCTCCGAGGTCGACTGACGGACGAAGAAGTCGTTGATGTGGATCAGGACTACCTCGACATGGTGATGCCTCGAAACCTCACTGTGCGCCAGGTTGCTGAGCTCTACGGCCCGGACGAGCCCGTGCCGGTCATTGATGTCAAGTCACAAGAGACGAAAGGAAAGTTTACACTACGACAATGGGCAAACTACTACGAAGATCCAGCGAACAAGCCCGTCCGCAATGTCATCAGCTTGGAAGTCTCTCACAGCCGGCTCGGACGCATTATTCGCAGACCCAAAGTCGTGCGGGACATTGACCTGGAGGACCAGGTCTGGGATGTCGAGTCGCGGAATGCTTGCAACAAGCGCCCTGTGGCTTTCTACTGCCTCATGTCTGTTGCCGACAGTTACACCGACTTCCACATTGACTTTGGCGGCTCATCCGTGTACTATCACATTCTCAAGGGCACCAAGACCTTCTTCTTCATTCCACCCGAGGACAGGTATCTGAAAAAGTACGAGGAGTGGTGCCTGTCTGACGCTCAAAACGAGACTTGGCTTGGTGACTTGTGCAACGGCAACGTTACTCGAGTTGATCTTCATGAAGGAGATACCGCTTTCATTCCTGCTGGCTGGATGCATTCAGTGTGGACTCCGGAGGATAGTCTTGTCATTGGCGGAAACTTCCTGACCCGCTACGACTTCGATTACCAACTCAAAGTGGCACAGATTGAGAAAGTCACCAAGGTCGCTCAATCTTTTCGCTATCCCTTCTTCCAAAAAGTCATGTGGTACACGCTTCTCAAATACCTAGACGACGATCCCGTTCCAGAGAGCATCATTCGAGAGTTCCAGGACGATCCAGAATACAGATATTTGCGTGCCAATCCAATCTGGCTGGAGAGCGAGACGTACACTATCGACAACGAGCCAGAAGAGGGTGACTACAATGCTCGAAACTATTCAAAGTCCGAACTACGAGGATTGCCCATGCTTAGGGATTATCTCTATCGGACCGCCCGCATCAGTGCCGATTTACCGGTTGAGAACATCACGAAGAAGCAGGTCGACGCAGTGAAGGGCTCGATACCGAAAGGCCACGGTGATCCGATGCAATTGATCTGTCTCTTCGCCGTGTGGTGCGCGTGGAAGATGGGCAACGTAACCGTGCCAGACTGGATCCACGAGGACTCGGTGCTCCAGCAGGGTGTCGAAAAACAAGCCAAAGACAAGACAAAGAAGGCCGAAGCGTTGCGCATTCCGCCAGAAAGACAATCGGCGCGACGAAAACTACAAGCATCGTCTGCTACGCCGGAACCTGCAGCAACTCCTGAGATCGATGACGTAACCGCTTCCAGGATCTCTGCCAAGATGATCACGCCAAGAATAGCGTGCGAGGCATGCCGAAAAAAGCGAATCAAGTGTCGACATAAAGACGATTCCAGGCTTGATGAGACAGCACAACAAACACTCGAGAAGAATCGAATTTACCCAAATGTGAACGTAGATGTTGCCAAATTGGCAAGAGCCTCACCCATTGTCAGCTCCACTGAAAATCCCGCATCTCAAGCTAACAGTGCACCCGCATCGAGCTTGCCCATAGTGCCTGAGGCCCCACCTGAAACTGCCACCAACACAGATCTTGCACAAGCAGCACTCGCACGGATGACTTCACAGCCGCCCGAGACAAATGGTGTAACCATGAATGGTGCGACTCCTGGTTCAGCGAAAAAGGGTCGAAGCAAGGCCTGCGAAGAATGTCGCAAAAGCAAAGTGAGTTCCCTAAACTCCAGGTACCTCGAGCCCAGAAATACTAATACTTCCCAGCGTCGATGCGTTCATGACGAATATGGTAGAATCGATCCTGCCAAGGTTGCTGAGCCTTCTAAGCCTCGCGGTTCGAGCAGTTCGAAGCGCCCACGTCTAAGCGATGAGAACACGTCATCGAAGCGACAGAGAGCCGAAGTGGACGGCGACAACGAGTACGCAGTGGTCATGTCTAGTATGGACGTTGACCTCGCGATTGACCCAGCTTTGATGGGACCCGCTGAGCACATGGAGGGTGTTGCTTATCATGATCCTATGGCGATGATATCCGACTCGGGGGTGATGTCGACGCCGCCGCACCTATTGGCGACACGAGATAGCGTTGTGGATAATGGGGTCTTTGACATGGGAGTGATTGACCCGAATCTAGATCCAGCACTTCAGGCTCCAATCGAGGGAAGCACTGCCGGGGAACCAGATGCACAAATGGCCGAGACCGACGTTCTCCAACAAGAAGCTCCAGCTTTAGCTGAACTGCCGAAGTTAAAGACCCTCGCAACGAATACGCCAGATTTGGACAAGAGCTTCTCTCCGCTTACCGCCAGTGCTGATGAACAACCGACAGAAGCACCACAGTCTGTCGCGGAGCCTGTGCAGCCGGCGCAGTCGACAACGAACATAGATCCTGAGCCCAGGAATACAGTACAGGAGCCACAAATCAACGGCGTCGTCCATATTAAGCCGGAGCCTCTAGTTGACGGAGGGATACCTACAAACCCTCGAAGACATTCAAGCACAGCTACAGGGGTCTCTCCTAAACAAGAAGAGCTGATGAGTCCTGGGTCGTTGAGTCGTCGATCGAGCAGCAACACTTCTGGCACTACTCACCAAGCCGCCGCTGGCTCCAACGAGCCGATAAGTGTCGATACGCAAGATGACGTCGACGTCCCTAAGAGCGAATCGACATCAGCAGCAATCGAAACAGTTATCAAAGAGGAGACAATGTCGCCTTCTCATGCTAGACATTTCGAGCGAGCAAGCACGGCAGCAAGCAGTGTGAGCGACGCAGATGCAGATGAAAGACTTGCGAGAGAATTGCAGGCTGCGGAGCATGGACTGAGACGAAGAGCGAGTGTTCGGGCTTCTTAGAAGGGAGTTTAAGGAGGACATCATGCTCATTACGAGGTGCTCAATATGGATATGGAACGTAGTCATGGGAGTTGTATATAGTTATGACAACAGGGATGTACGAGATTTACGTGATCTGCATGAAATTGGTTGGGAGCTTGCGGATTGTTATGGATTGATTAAGGATACCCGTCGGCGTGTGGTTGTTTATGTCCAAAGGACTACAAGATGGGCATAAAGATGCCAAGCTCGAAAGGCTGACTGCCTGCTTTAGATGACTTGTAAAATCAATGGAGCTTCTTGCACTTATGCCGGTTTTCTGGTCTTTGTATCTGATTTACTCACATTCCTTGCACCTTCTTGAAGAAGCGCTCGTTAGATGGTGCTCGATAGATGAAGGCGATCGCAGCTCAACTCGTGACTTCGTGATTCCGAACGCATTGATCCAGGCGTGTGCCCCTCTCTGCTTTTACAATTCATGTTGAACACCTTTCTCGTCCTTTTCGAACCACGATCGTCTCAAAAACACGTTAGGATAGGGATGACATCCGTCCATCACGGTAGAATCAGAGTTTGACATTTAATCTGCCAGGTAAAGAGCGCTTACTGTAGCCCTTCCTTTGAGTCTGCTCACAGTGGGAGAGCTCAACCAACGTATTTTGCAAGCCCTACCTTTGCCTGTCATCTCTTAGGATTCTACGATCAAATTCGTGACACGGTCTAGTACCATTATGGCTACCCACCTTAACCTACAGCAAAGACAAATCGAGGCCACACGAGAAGAAATCACAACCTCCGGCCCGTCAGCTCGATATCTACAAGGTATGAGCCAGCTCTTTTCTGCAGTTTCCCACAAACAACACGGACGACACTAAATTTCATAGCACGAATTGCGGTCCTACGAGATATTTTGCTCAGCAGACTCGAAGATATCCTCGCCCTTTGCTTAGCTCACGCATCAAAGAAAGACAACGATGACGGCAAGGACGAACATGAAGCTGAGCGAGCACCGACACCTCCACCACCATCGCTAGTGGATATCGTGGACAATCAGTTAATGGTCGACACCGCGACAAACACCATGATTCGTGCGATCGAGGAGTTCATGGTGCTTACACGAACCATGAAAGAGCTCTGGTTGTTCGGCGGTCTTGATACATTGACTACGGATCAGAGTGAGGAGGAGAAAGAGAAGGCAAGGAAAATGAAAGAGGATGAGGAGTTCGTGGTGGAGGGT
This sequence comes from Neophaeococcomyces mojaviensis, assembly GCA_030247915.1. NCBI lineage: Eukaryota > Fungi > Ascomycota > Eurotiomycetes > Chaetothyriales > Neophaeococcomyces > Neophaeococcomyces mojaviensis. The sequence continues at coordinate 52,279 of JAPDRQ010000030.1, read as the reverse complement.
ATGCAAGAGTGGCTACAGAAGAATGGTCACAAGCTGACCAAGACACCCCCCAATGCGCAACCAGCAGACGAAGGTGAAGACGAGCCGATGGGAGATTGAATCATCAGTGGAACGTCCTCAGCATGATGCACCTTACAAGCGCCAGCGAACGATTCGCAAAAAGCCTAGTACGAAAGGAACGACATTGCGGCATAAACTCGAGCTTTACTGCCATACTATATTCGCATCAGAATTGTTCTGGTAGAAGCCGAAATATCCTGTTTCGTCTAGTCGCTTCTGGATATCAGCAAACTTCCTCGCATCAGCCCTCTTCTCGAATAATATGTCAAGCTCGTGGTACGTCAGCCCTCGCGTCTCTGGGACCCGGAAATAGCAATACACGAGACACAACAGACATGTTCCTATCCAGATAAAGTTCGCCTTGCCTTTCATGTTCCAGGATAGGCTGTTTAAGGCGTGGTTGGAAATCAAATTCGTTACCAGGGAGAGAAGGTTGTAAGAAATACGAGCGAGAACAATCGTGTTAACTCGCAGTCGTGTAGATGGGACTTCCGACACCAAAGTGTATGTCAACGGCCCAACTGTACAGTCGAAGACGAAAATGAAGACCAGAATCAGACTTGCGATGGCCCACAGAATTGCTGGACTTTCAGGAAGCGAGCCAAGGATACCAGCGATAAGCAGAATCATGAAAAGTGTTGCCAGCCCCACCAGATATAGTCGCCGACGTCCAAAGTACTTCATCAATCCGTACGCGACCAGGTTGCCGATAAGAGCCAAGCCTTGCATTCCAAGGCTCAAGTCAAAACTACGCCTGATATCGAATCGAATTTGCCGGTAGAAATATGCAGCAAACCCAATAGGCGGCAAACATAGTGCTTGTGTCATGAAGACACAACAAGCAATTTCACTGCGTCTCAGATTCGTTCCTCGGAAGCATTCCAGATAAGTGATATCATTGCGTTTTGTCTTGCCGACATTCAGTTGTTTTTCAACCTCATCAGTGTGCCGCATCATCGAGATGATGTTGTCGATGTTGACGCTCTGGCTCTTCTGAATTAACCTCTTGAGACTGCCCTTCGCCTCGCTGAAGCGGTGCTTCCGAACAAGGTACCATGGGCTTTCGGGTGCGAAGAATGCTCCAACAATCACAATCACAATCCATGCCCATTGAATGCCGAAAGGTATCCGGTAGGACCATTCGCTCTTGTCACCGATCAATCCACGCATTGTTCCTTGTGCGATCAGCTGACCCCAAAGCCAGCACATATTAATGTTGGCGATCGTGTAGCCTCTGAGCGTCAGAGGCATGACTTCTGCTGCATACGACATGGCAAGCGTCGAACAGACGCCCCAAGGGAGGCCACACAAAATCTGACCAGCAAGTAACGTTTCGATGTTGAAAGCGAAGAAAGTCAAGAAGATGAAGGCAGCTAAAGACAAGAGCGCTCCAATCAGAGTTTTGCGGTATCCGAAGCGTTCAGTTAACCATCCATTCGCCAGTAGCCCAATGACGGAGCCAGCTACCGAACCGTTGTTCAAGGCTGTCTGCCATTTGGTCGTGATCTGGTATGTGCCGTCACCAACCTGCACCCCATATGAGCGTCGGAAGGTATCAAAAGCGAAGAATGAGTTGATCAGTGCTGTATCAAAGCCTTCACCAACAATTGCCAATGATATGATGGCAGACCAGAAAATTGCTTTGGGGTATGTTCTTAGACCATCGCGAAAGCTCATCTGATGCTCCGTCTGTGCTGCTGCAAGTGCCGCAGAGTTGATTCGCGGCAGGTCGAGACCGGAGATTGACCAGCTGCGATCTTCAATCGCGACATTCTCAATATTCTTGAAGCCGGTGCTGTTCGTCGATGATGCTGCTATCTCGGTCTCTGTTCTAGGTTGCGTCGCATTAGATGTGCGAGCGTTTTCTAGATGTTGCGAGTGTTCAATTGAATTAGGCTTCAGTACAGAAGTGCCAAATTCAAGGTTGTCCCAGGGTTGAGATTTTTTGTCTTTCATCCTTTCGCTGTTGTCGATTGTTGTAATGCTTCAGCCCTTCACTGCTATAGTGACAGCCAATCCTGTGCTTTCATGATGATATTCGGTCGAGTCAAGCGTCAATCGTCGTTCTATGAAAGTACCCATCGAAGAACAGTTGGATTGCGCACTTCGAGAATCAGCTTCGAGAATGAAATCTTCTGTTGGAAAAAGCGACATTTTGGAAAGCATATCATGAGGTCTTCTCCCGTTAGACAGCCCGCAGTGCTTTGCCGCATGGCTCCCCATCCACAAATCAAAATGAGGCATACTCAAGCAAAATCTGGGGAGAGTGGATCAGAGACAGCCCATCAGCTAGGGGTGAGAATAAGCGCAGACGCATGATTCGTTGATTAATTCCGTTGCTCTGGTCGGGCGGGATTGGAGGTGGAAAATCAACTGCTTTAGGGATGGCGTAAAGTTTCGATTTCGGTCCTTCTGAGCTCATGCTGGAAAGGCATCCCAATTTGTTTGTACTCGACCCAGACCATTGGACAATAATTCCGGCCATCTTGTAGTGGAACAGCTGAAGAAATGTTGGCACACATAGAATTATGAAGAGAAGAAATTGCTACTTATGTGTAAGGTGTATAGCTTACCTCGAAGACATTCTGGAATCCATTGAGTCTTCGACCAACGATTGATAATGTCCATGTGGTCGAGTAAAAGTCATTGAGAATGATTGCCTGCCATTCTCTGGAGGACACTGTGATACCGTCTTCCAATTTCTTTCTTTTTTGCAACTCGACAGGCAAACATAATTTCTTAGCAATCAGTACTTAAGTGTTGTTCGAGTATCCTCCCGGGTTAATATTATTCCGAATATGGATTTCTTTCCAAATCGACTGGAGCTTGACACACAGCGTTTGACATCTTATCTCACTCAGGGTCTCACGACTGTCGAGCTGGATAGCAGACATTGGAAACCAAGCCATTGTGACAGATTTGGAACTAAAATTTCAATTGGCTAATTAAGTTGTTTCTCGACCAACGCCTGAAGCATCCGCGTGACCGAATCGTACACAGATCGTACTACTGCTCACTTGATTGCATATCACCAGACTCACCGCAAGCTTATTAACAATAACTCGAATACTCTGCAGGCATTGTAACTGCCCTTCATTCAAGACCAGCGGCTGCCATAGTAGAAACAGTATTCTATTCATAACGACTAGGGCTAAACCCACTGTACCAGAAGTAAATTCACTGTTACTCTGATGTTGGATCTGCATTTTGTCGAACCTCACAATGAGTAATACTCAAGCTATTGGCACACCACCAGGATCAACACTGTCAACACCATCACCAACAGAATTACACGATCAGGATCCGCTTGCAGCTGAGGCAGAGAAATCAATGCTGTTCAAGACATCATCTCTCAAACCAATCTACTTGGTAGTAGCAACAACGAAATGCACACACCAAGGACGGACAAGGCTTGGCATCGGATTCAAAGGAGGCTTACCTTGGCCAATGATCAAGGCAGACATGGCATATTTTCGAAAGGTCACAACGAATGGGAAGTCAAACCACAGCGCAAGCGCCTCACGAAACAGTGTGATCATGGGTCGCAAGACATACGAATCAATCCCAGATAAATTTCGGCCACTAACAGGACGAACGAACATTATCGTAACAAGGAGTGATCAACAAGCACTAGCAGAGAGAATTGTCAAGGAATTACGAACTGGATCACATAAACAACTGACCGAGGAGGTCGACATTGTCATCTCATCGGACCCCAATAATAACACAGTGCAGGTTGAGGCGAGTAGCATAGAGGAGAAACTCCCAAATATCGTTGTCACAAGCTCGCTCACATCGGCCACGAACATGGCTGATGCAGAAACATATTGTATTGGTGGTTCGGAGATTTATGGTATGTTCTTAAAGGACACGTTACTGAGACCGAGGCTACGGATTCTGCAGACAGAGATTCAGAAGCTAGAGGATGAGGAAGTGTTTGAGTGTGATACTTTCTGGCCTGAAGAGCTGGAAGGCTCGTCGGAGTGGCAAGAGGCTGAACAGAAGGAGGTGGTAGCTTGGACAGGTATTGAGGTGCCGCAGGGTGGGGACCAGTGGGCGGTGGATGAGAAAGTTGGGGTGAGAATACGTGTGAGAGGATGGGAGCGGAGTGCAAGGTAATGGTGCTTCCTTTGCATGGGAACTGGAGCTTCAGGAAGGCGTTGGGGAACCAATGAAGGCCAGAATCAGAAGACAACCTGCTAGCCTGGCTCCTATGAACGACCAAGAACGCCTCAGCCACAAGCTTTAGAGCTGGAGCACCTTCCAAGCTCCTGCCAAGCTTGTTAAGTATGAACGAACTTTTGAGCTTGTCTCTTCTCATCATGGCAACTCGCGAGATCACTCTTAAGTTGTCATCGAGATATGCACATCGACTCCTTCTCCTCGATCTCGCGGATCATCCCTTACCGGCACTGACTTCAATACGGATGCTTGCGACTACTGGAGGAAGGTATGTTGAGGATACACCGGAATGTCTAATGATATTGGCAACGGGTCGATCGTGGCTCATGCAAATTTGACCGAACTCGATTATCCTTGTGGCTCGTCAGATTCTGACGAAGACCACTGGTTCTTGAGGCGGCGGCCGAGATAAGAGTCAAAGCAGAGAATGCTATCTAACATGAAACAACTCTCCTCGAGACACCCACAACCACGACAGCAACACCGAATAAATGGGTACAGGTTCAATTAAATGCCCATATAGCGTTGGTCAGAGTCCAACGGCAACCTACGATCCAGGCTGTTTCTGTTGAAGAATATTTGAGGTATGAGAGATTGTGGGCGCCGGGACATCAGTTGATTTCTTAAAGGCACGTATCATGCACCATGAATGTAGATTACGAAAGGCAGTGGAATATCCTATTTACTTGCAAGTTTATGTGATGGAGTACCACTAGATGTGCTTGCTTCTCAGAGGGTTAGAGCTCTCACAGAAATAGGCACAGGAAGCTCTTAAATCGAGGTCGCTTAAGCATCATGTCAGAGGTTAGGCGTATTGGTTTTCCTCCTTAGACCTTGATATTGCTCGAATACCTTTGAAAGGTCAAAAGAACTTTTAATGCCATAAACATTGATTATTTATCTAAGCTTTTCGGTCTTTCTTCGGTGTATACCCCGGATGTACCCATAATGACGTTGTGATGATGCACGAAGCACGGAAAGTGACACCGCAGAGCACAACTGCTCTGGATTTCCGACAGCTGCAGCTTTTGTTACTTATAGCAACCTGCCCTTCACCTGTTCATTATACAAAGTGAACTGTACAACAACTATCTATCAAGCTTAGAGAAACAAGTCACAATCATGTCACTTCGCCTTCTGCCCTTCAGACGGGCTTTCGCAGCTCGCAGCTCCTTCCAAGCGTCGCGCATTCGTACCTATGCCGCCGTCTCCGCTGGCTCAGAAACTGAACATCCCAACCATCAACGCGAAGCCCAGAAAGACAGAGAGAAGATAGACAGACAGTCGAACGAGTATGCAAAATCTGGCACTGATGATGCTTCTGCCGAGCAAATGGACGCCGCTTTTGATCCAAACAAGTCCAACGACCCAGACGAGACAAGGAAGGAGGCTGGGAAGGGCAACGAGGTAAACCCGCTGGATGCGAGCCCGGCGAACCCAGAGATCAGCTCGGGAACGAGTGAGGTATCGGGTGGGGCCGACAAGAAGGGAAGCAGTGGTGGCGGTGGGCGTCAAGAGGGCGGAGATTCGACTGGAGATAAGTAAGCATGGGAATAGCAGTGTTTAAACGAAGCTGGTCACGAAATCAGGCTGCAAACATGCATCGAGCAGGAGTTGCACAGAAGTTAGGAGCACGGAGTTCAGTCGAGCTGTCCTTGCAAAGCATGTAGGAATGCTCGCGTTGCGGCGATTGCATTTCGGTTAGCGCCAGAGAACCAGGGAATCATTTGTTCGCTATACGCTTGCAGCTATTGTACACAATCAATACCATGTAACATACCATGCTCCTCCCAACTACTTTCCCTGCCTCTCCTCCTCTGTCAACTTATCTCTACCCAACTCCATAATATCTTTCCCACTCAGTATCGTAACCTTACCCACCAACTCCCCCCTCTGCGCCCTCAACCCAGCCCGTACTGCCGCCCGCCCAATAACATCAGCATCCTGCGTCCAAAAATCCTTCAACCGGCCCCCCGAAACCGCTCCCAACGTATCCGCAACCCACCGTATCACCGCCTCCGCCGGCCGACTCTCCTCTCTGCGGCCCCCAATCAGCCCCGGCCGCAAAATGACCGTATGCGCAAAATCCAGCGCCAGAATGTCGCGCTCGATCTCGGCTTTCATGCGCGTGTAGGGGAAATACGAGTTCAGGTTCACACCGGTAGCGGAGATCAGCACGTACGTATGGGTGGGGCTGGTTGGGTGCTCCCGCACCGCGCGCGCGAGCGTGATGTTCAGATCGTGTTCGAGTGCGTATTGCTTCTCGAAGCTGCCGGCGGCGGCCCGTGTCGTGGCGAGGGCGGAGAAGAGGATCTGAGGCGGTTGAGGGGTCGTTAGGAGGGTGGAGTATTGTGCCGTGTTGGATTCGATGTGTGTTGTTAGGGATGGGGAGGTGGGGGATGATGTGGGAGTGGGTTTTGGTGCGCGGCGGGAGATGGTCGTTATTGAGCTGACTTGTGTGGATGGGAGTGCGAGTAGGGTCGAGAGAATGTGTGTGCCGGTCATGCCGGTGGAGCCGAGGATGGTGGTTGTTGCCATGGTTGAGTGGTGGTTTGTTTTTTAAGAGTTATGTTCTGGAGGTTTGTGAGGTGGGTGCTGGTATGGAAAAAGTGCCCTGGTTATCGTGGCTTGTCCGCCATGCGGACGAATATTTGGGGGAGCCTGTTTGTCAGCCTCGGCTTGTTAGCCTTGGCTATACATTTACTCTTGTTTCTCGAAGGGTTTTGTTATATGGTATAAATTATTACAGCGAAGATGAGACCAACATTAGTTGCCCTGAAGGAAAATATCCCACATGGTAAATATGCGATTAAAAGATTCAAGATTGGGCAACAGACTGCCAAAAGAGAGCATTGGGGATCCATACTCGAAGAGGGACCTCTGGCAAGCCAATGCAGGAAACTTTACAACAATTTCACACCATCCCTTGCTGTCAATCAAATAGCGAGAATCGCGCAAAATGCAAGAATATATAGCATGCAGATACCTCCATTTACAAAGTCTCAACCCTTGAGTCAAGAGAATGCCTCGGAGGCTGTTGCACAGGGCTGCTGGCTACGGAGCAGCAAAGGTCAAAAAGAAGGAGGGCTACGCACCTTTCCTGTCGGCCGTAAGATTGGATTCACGAACAAGAATATCTGGGCTCAATACAATGTCGATGCTCCGAATTGGGGGTACATGTATAATCAGACTATCCTCGGAATCCCGACTGACCGTACTGGTCAAAGCCGTAAGAGCTTCCGAATGAAGAGGACATTGGAGCCGAAGATTGAGCCTGAGATCGTGTTTGGTATTGGGCAGACACCTACCGCATCCATGAACGACGAAGAACTCCTCAGCTGTGTGTCTTGGGTGTGTCACGGCTTCGAGATCGTGGAGTCTATCTTCCCCGACTGGAAGTTTAACGCAGTCGACACCACCATTGCCGGTGGTCTTCATCGCGTCCTCTTGTTGGACAACCACAACATGCGAAGTGTGTCGGACATCAAGTCTCATGCAGATTTTCTCACGCAACTTCAGAACTTCGAGATCGACCTGTTCTGCAACGGAAAGCTTGTTGACCAGGGGAAAGGCAGTAATGTTCTCGGGAGCCCGATTAAGGCGCTAAAACATCTTGTTGAGCTTCTTAATGACCAAACGCTGCACCCGCAGATCATGCCTGGCGAAATCATAACCACCGGGACCTTGACCAAGGCTCTACCCATCAATGATGGTGATGTGTGGCATACTCACTTTCGAGGCATAGAATTGGGGGGTTACCGTGTTCAGTTTGAATTGACGGATCCTACGATACACGCAAGCCAGAAATACTTAGACGGACGAAATGAAGTTCTTCGATATATCCAGAAGGCTAATGCTTCGGTATGAGAAGTGCCATCAGGAACTGACAATGACAAAAGTTAAATCAAATCCGATGCGTAGTTGGGACATTACCAGATAAAAGCACAATCGTGATGAACTAGCAGTCTTTGAAGACAAGATACGTAACAGACTACGAGGGTATTGGCTATGTGGATACAGCTCTGAACGCCGATAAGCACCATACATCGCCTTTGCTGTTCTTAAACCGCAAATTGCATACTTGATCGCCCACTGTCTTATGATCGCAGTTATGCAGGACCAACAGCTTGGGTCGATCACTGGATCGAGAAATTTGAAAAACTGCATCAAACGATACACGACTGATAGGGTCGGATAAGCGTTAGCATACCTCAGGATCACAAAAACCTGAGTCTCCACGAACTCATCTCGCAGGGTACTGTCATATTTTGACATTTAAGCGGTCGTGGCTAGTTTGAGGAGAAACTCGTGCGTCATCATTGGCCGATTGACATCAACACAAAGCGCAAGACAGCATTGACCGAGTATCGTTCGGACATATTTCCCAGAACTCTTATTAGTGGGTCTACTAGGACTTGTCTAATGCTCAGATAATAAGTATGACCACCTGGCCTCAGCAACAAAGTTCTGGAAAGACTACGATGTCCTTATGTTTGAACTCACATATTGCTCACTTGTGAGAGATGTCACTATTGCATAAATTTGAATTGTGGACACTACTACAAACGTGGTTCTTCCGGTTGGATATGGGGCACCATTGAATCTGGATGATGTCTGAAGATGTAAGTGGAGTTGCGCCAACACAATATGGGATGTTAATCCGGGGTATCCACGACTCATCATTCCAGTCTGTTCTCCACATCACACGCTATGTCTAATTGGTTGTCGCTTCCGTTGGAAAAGCATGTTTCTTGACAAGCTCTGCTAAGCATGTCTTGACGCATGCCAAAAGCGCCTCATAACCTCGGCAGGAACGATCTTGCAAGGGTTGTTGCAAGAGCATTTGTTCCTCATCCGTCATTATGCTCAATCCATACTCACAACTAATCTTTCAATTCGTTGTGCACAGTGACACTTCAGCCATTGAGTAGGTTTAGTTGGACAAGAACATGACGTGGCTGAAAGGCTATTGCGTTTGTTCATGGCAGAGGACTCAACAGCTTTGACTTACCGCTGAAAGCCCTCTGGGGAGAGTAGTCTCTGAGCCATTACTTAAAGGTCTTCAATCCTACTCCCTCTGAACGATATCTCGGGCTTCCCTACGACGTCGGCCAGGTAATTTGTTATTGGTCTCCATTCTCAGTAGCACATATATCGTTTTTTAGTGTTCATTCTACTACTCAACATGTCGGCACCTGCAGAACAAGTCAGCCATGCTGAGAAAGAAGGCACTTGGGCTCATGACAGTCACCGGAACTCCCTGAGCCGTCAAGTCACCGTTCAGCTGACTCCCCAGCAATATGAACGACTCTTCTTCCAGCCCACTGCCGCTAAAGGCGACCTTTCACGAAGACTGGGTAACCCAACATTGCTAGGTCTTTTGGGGTTCTTGGTGCCTTTCTCCAATACAATGTTCTGCCTATTGGGCTTTCAGGGAGCCAGTGCGAACTCTCTTGCTGCGATCGTTGGACCATGGTATTTCTTTGGCGGTATTGCTATGGTGTTGGCCGGTATTGGTGAATTCGTGCTGGGCAACACATTTCCCTTCGTGGTCTTTACAGTTTGTATGTTGTACAGCTCACCTTCATCTGATCTCATGCTAACCTCATGTATAGATGGTGTTCATTGGGTGGGCGCAGCCTACACCACTGACCCATGGCACCCACTCACCGCCGCCTATGGTGCCGAAGGGGGCGCTATGACTGTGTACACCTCAGGCCAAGGTCTCTACAATGTGACGATGCTCCTCGTCTCGTTCATCTTCACGATCGGCTCTCTCCGAACAAACGTTCCGTTCGTCATTACCTTTGTCGCACTTGACTTCCTCTTCGCCTTCTTCGCCGCTGCCGAGTTTGCTATTGGCCACAATCCGACGCCAGAAGGGCTAGAACATGCTGCTTATCTGTTTAAGATTGCGGGTGGATTTGGGTTTGTGGCAGTGGTTATGGGATGGTATTTGGCTATCATCACGGTGTGTGCGTCAACTGGTGTTCCGTGCCCGTTGCCAATCTTCGATCTGAGCACGAAGGTGTTTAGGGATTCAAAAGCAGCAGCGAATGAACATGCTGGTGCTGTTACAGAGACTACACATGCGTAGAAAAGGTTGGCGGGACTCCATACATAGTTTGACGCAGACTCCGCGTTTATTCGACCACCAAAACTCGGTGGCATAAAGAAATGCACAGTTTCTTACAGTTTTTTATTGCAATAAGCAATGGTTTGAAGCCGAAAGTTGACGCGTTTTGTGTATGTTTAATAAACATCGTGATGTCAGTACAGTCGCAGTAAAAAGTATCTGGACAGACACCAAATCACACCAAAACATACGATTTCCACACCACTCTTCCAAATGATTTTATGCAATAACACTACGAGACACGGGTTTATCACCTATTTTGAAGTCTTTACTCAGAGGCTTTAGAATGTCAAGATCAAGAGAAGGGATAATTAGCCCGAAGTTCTGGCTCGACACGATACGGCCTTCTTTACCTGTCCACCATACATCGATAAAAGATGAACAAAACAACATCGAAGGGCACCTCAGTCTAGATAAAGAAAGCTGTTATCGTAGAAAAAAGAATATATCATCACCTAAAATCATTCGAAAAAGTGGTATGCAAATCGTGTGTTTTGGTGTGATTTGGCGCCTGTCCGGATATTCTTTATGGGAACTGTAGTTTTGACTGCCCCCTACTGCTAGCGCGCCCTTTTGATCTGTTGTCTGTCGCACTCTGTTAGTAGGTTGTAGAAGCCTGAAATCGCGCGCTTTCGCCTCGTACGATCCTCTGCTTTGAGTTACGTTACTGGCGATACTATCAAGGTGGAGGGTTGGTAAAGGAAGGTCCTAGAGCACAGGCCAAACTATACGCGAGTAATGTTTGTTACGATTATGGTACAGGAGGCTGGGTTTTATACTCTCGAAACAAACCCCGAAGGTTTAAATGATGGCGAATTAGGTCATCAGCTAGCGAAGCGATGGGGATCCTATCGGGTTGTTATTTCTTGCGACAAATCTTCCATAATACGGGCTACCAAGGATCGCCTGCTGTGGTCAAGCCGAAGAGTACGTTTGTCGACAGTGTTTCTACTGAAAACATTCGCTGTACTAAAGACCATTTTGAGAACGTACAGCAGATATTTGAATGCCCAGTAACGATTTTGCAAAGGAAAACAAACAGCAGCATCGGATCCGACGTGAATCGGTTTCAGATCTCGAAGCTGACATCCAAGCAGGCTTTCCATTAGGTAACTCGTGATCCACCAGGCAGTGAGTTCATCTATAACGCCACACAACTCGAAAGGTTACCACATAACTCCTGATAGTGGTTCAAGCCAGATACAAGTGACTGTCTGCCACCACCAGTCAATACTTCCTGTATAAAAAACCGTCATTCGTCCATCCAACATGAGGTGAACATTGGTCAATGGTGTCTGGTTCTTGCTCCCTCACGTCCACGGATAAGCCTGGGGCTTTGCTTGACATAATGGGGCTGGAAATAGGATGATGCCTTGGATACGCGATTTGCGGACTGCTTGCCGGAGAGCTCCACGAAAGGTTCTTTTCGTCAAAGGCGTTCTGCTGTGGTGGAACGATATGTTGTTGGGAGTCGCCATATGTGGCCTCTTCAAATTCGTGCCTCTGTTTATCGCGCTTAGCAAGGTTCAGATGCCCATCATGTAGATTAGAGGTAACGGAGCGCCTCAAACGTCCCGGGCTGGTCCCATGAAAGTAATTTTTCTCCTCAATCGACTGTAGCATCCAGTCCAACTTGCTCAATGGCGGGTGCTGGTCACGTTTATGAACAATGAAGAGAAACTTTGCATAGATAACCAGGCCAACCACGATCAAGAGAGCCATGAGAATGCAGATCACCAGGAAGACTATCGATAGCTGAACCACTCGGACCCTGACACCTAAATCTCGAGAGACTGGCTGTTTGCTTTGGACATCCTTGACAACGATATATGTTTGGAGAAATCTAACCAGTTCTGCTGGGGATATGATTGAGATCTCCTCGTCTGCTACAGATTCTCTCTTGAATCTGGCTTGTTAGTACTCATTGTATGCGCTCGGAATATTGCCAACGTCACCAGTGTCCGGATAGGCAGAATTGAAGTCAACCGGTCTATCTTTGGGACGTTTGAGGCGGCAAGAAGCCATAGTGTACGAGGCCGACTTGACGGGTCCAGGCCCGTACTGGCAATCGCCAGTGTAATTTTTATCTACTATGCTGAAATTATGCATATTCACTGCAGCAATTGCAATCGTCATCTCCCATGTTGCGACTTCGTCCCAATCGTCATAGTATGCTCCGTAAAGAAACATGAGGGCGTCCTTCCACCTGCCATCTGAATAGTAACCTCTTGAAAAGGCGTGTAAGTCATCCCAGTTATCCGGGTTTAATATCCCTTCAAGGGGTGGAATCTCTTGCCATTTGTGTTTGCAACCTTCATTGGTGATGTTAAGGCTATCGAAATCAAATTCGTGTAACCGCAGGCCATTGACAAGGTATTGTTCCACTGCTCAGGTTTATACTGCCATGGGGTCGATGTGTCAGGAAGGAAATCGAGGAACTGGTCCAATCCACTAGGTACGTCAAAGTTTCCTAGGTACAGGATCTCTCACTGGAGGATGTAGTTTTGGTAAGGCATCTCTTACTATACTGAGCCAAATAAAAACAAAATACGCCTGTATTCGTAGACTTGTATCAGCTCCGCTTAAATCGATACGCCCTTTCCGAATTTGGACTAAGTGCTAGGCAGAGTGTTTTACGGCTCTTAGTATATAGCTATAAGACTGTTTGTGATATACTATAAAAGGGGAGGCTGCTTTTGCTCTTAACTATACTCTATAGAATCTAAACTTAACTGGTTACCTAAGTAGTAGAAACGAGAGTACTATTAGCTAAGAGTAATAGATAAGGTCTATAACTATAGTATTATATAGATAAGGGTAGACGTAGTTAGTAAAAATTCTATATATATAGTATAGCTATCGTCTAACGATAATTTCGATAAGACCTCTTATATAAAGGGTATATAGAGATACTAAGCTATATACTACTATATATAAACTGCTTACGATATAACTTCTATATACGTAGAGAAATAAATAGACTAGTCTAGCTAATTCTAAGCGAGAGAAATTATAATCCTATCTTATATATTTCGTAATAAACTATACTACTAATCGTTTATTAGCTAGAATAATTAGTTCTTACGGTCGTTATAACGCGTAAATAATTTACTAATATTGTTATTAAGCGCGACTAGTACGAGCTTTTATAAGAGTAATCTTTCGTCTTTTAATTAGCGCTATATTTTAATTTATAAGTAAAATAACGCTCGGCTTAACTTCGACTTACTCTCTTCTTAATTTATACTACTATAGCTTAAGGTACTTACTTTTAACTTACTTTTCTATCTTAACTCCGTTAGCTAGCCTAATTATAAATATTTCTATTATAGCTTTCTATCAACTCTACGCGAAAGATAGTGTAATAGAAATTAAGGATGCATATTTCACGATTACGTAAGGAAGAAGAAGGCTTAATAATACGTAGGCCGTAAAGTCGCTATTGTGATTATCTATCTTGCTTATCTGTGTTCTTATCTCTTCTTCTATTGTCGTGGGAATGCGGTGCATTCCTTATAAGGCAAGTTTACCGAGTGCACTACATATAGCTACTTTTAAAAGATGCCTTCTTAAGAGACGGAAAAATCATTAAGAGAGTAACGAGAAGAGTGAACATCATCCGTCCTTCTAGCTATCCTATCTAGTTATTACATGATCTCAAATGGAGCACCCTTGATTACCACCACACTATCCTATCCCTAATAGACGACAGCGAGAGGCTACAGGTCCTACTCGGCTAACCTTCCTTACATTGAATTACGTGCATTTCCGCGTTATATTATAATGCGTGGTTATCCCTATAATAATAGTTAATACCGTCGTTAGTAAATTAAATTTAATTTTTCTTATTTTTCTTTTTCTATATTATTAATCTTAGTCTTTTCTTTTTTTTTAATTCTTAAGACTTAGATACTTTTTTAGTTAATATTATCTTTTAAGTAAAGGTCTTATAACTAAAAGAACTAGCTATATATACTATATATATTAAGCTTAACGGGGTTATTATATTATAAAAGTCTATATTTAGATCGAGAAGGCGAGGATATTTATACTTTAGGCTATATAAGAATGTATTAATTAATATAATAAGTAAATTAATTAGATAACTAGTAGGATATATATAAATAAAAGAGTAGAATAATTAGTAAGGAAAGGTTAATATAAATACCGAAAATATTACTAAGATTATAAATACTTTACTTTAGTCTTAGTATAACTTTTTTTAAATCTTTACTTTAAGCTTTAAATTACTTATATTAGTCAGCTAATTAATTTAACTATTAATCGTTTTTCTTCTTACGTAATTACTATTACTACTTATACCTAGTATTATTACGTAGCCCTTTAAACTAATTAGGTACTTTAATTAATATAATTTATAAATCCTTTATAATAGCTTTATTTTTATTAAGCTTATTAATATAATATCTAAGCGTAAAGCCTATATTTCTTTAACTAAAATAGCTAAAAAGAAGCTTAAACTTAAGACTATTATAAAAGATTACTAATCGAACGAGTATATTAAGTATAAAATATAAGTATTATACTAACTATTATAGTAACCCTTTCGAAATATTAAATAAAAATAACTTCTTTATTTAATTATCTTTAAGCCTTTTAAATATAGTATAACTAATAAGATCTCGTATTAATATATTTAAGTCTTCGCTTTTTTATATATCTCCTTTAATCTTATTAAATATAACTAAGTACGAGCCTTAAGATAATTAAAATAAATATAATACTACTCTAATAAAGTTATAAGTAATTATTACTACGTCGAGTAATAAGAACTATAATAATATTACTTTTAAAGAAGCTAAAGATAATTAAGATTATAAGGATATAAAGTAAGTATAAAAAAGAAAAAGATTCTATTATACTAATTATTATAATAATAAAAAAGTATTAGTCGACCCTATAAAGAGAGAACGAAAAAAGCTTAGTAGTTATAATAAAAAGTAAAAAAGTTCTAAGTAATATTCGATAAACCCTAATACGATAAAGATTCGTAAGTAAATAGAAAAAATAAATAAGTACGAAGCTAAGTTAGTAGTTATAAAGAATATCGATAATAGCTAAGTATTTAAGAACTTAAAGAAGTAGAAAAAGTCTAATAAGTTTATAGTAATCTCTAAAAAAGAGTAAGAAAAAGCTATTTAAGCTAAAAAAGTAGAACTAAAGATAGAGAGATAAGTACTAATCTTTATACTAACCTTAATTTAGCTAAATATATTTTAGAACTAAGATATTCGAAGATAAAAATAATCGATTAATTTAATTACTTCTTAAAAAGTATAACGAAAAGTTAATAATCGATCTATAAGCTTATAAAAATTAGTATACTTAGATACTCTACGATAATACTATACTAACTAATAATCCTTAATAAATTACTATCGATAATAACCTTCTAAATAGTAAAAAAATTATTTATAATAACTTTAATATTATAATAAATATTAAAGGCTATTTCTTTAGTAATACTAATTAAGCTACTAAAGTATTAGCGATATATTATTATAATAAGTAAGATTATAAATTACTAATATTAATTCTAACGCATTTTTAGAGTTTAATAAAAGTATAACTCTTAAAATATAAGTATTTAGAGATCGTTTTAAAAGATATTTAAAGAGTAACTCTTAGACTACGTTATTAAGATAAGATATTTACGATATCTAGACTTTATATATTATAAAGTTAAGTAAACGCTTATTATAGATAGTAATAATATAATTATTAGTACTCTTATTAATAAAATAAATCGCCTTATAATTTCTTTTTAATAGATACTTAATACTATTAGTAAGCCTAGATTTAATAGCTTATTACTTTAATTAGTACTAACCTTTTTAGTTAAAAATATACGAATAAAAACGTTTTTTATAGCTAATAGGAAGCGTTTCTTATAACTAAACTAAGGTCTAAAGCGATCTATCTAGGTTAATCTTTTCGAGCCTATAAACTAGTAGCCTAATATACCGTCTAAAGAGTCTATTTAAGGAGACCTTAATACTATTAAAGCTCGTAATTATACTATAAAATAATATTAAGAAATAGAATTAGATTTTTTAGGCTTTAATAAAAAGATATATAAGATAATATATAAGAAAATTAAATAGCTTAATCCTCTAAAGAACTAAAATAAGTTTATACTATATAATTATAACGAAGTAGTCTAAATAAAGTAACTATCGCTTTACTAAGCCTAGAAAAAGAACTAAGGCTTATTATAAAGATTAATATAATATTTAGTTAAGCTAGCGCTAGAATTAAAATAAAAGCTAGTAAATAAGTAATACTAATATTAATATAATACTATTTAATCTTATTTTAGGTTATTAAAATAAAGATATTAACTAAAAGTATAAATATAAAAAGGTAATTTTTATTTATAATACTAAGGTATAGCTATATACCAATTAAAAATAATAGTTTTTTTTAATTTTTATTTCTAAATCCTTCTTTTCTTTTTTTCTTTTTTATTATACTACTTTATTAGTTTAATTAACTTTATTCGTATAAAGATTAATACTATTTATAAGTATTTTTTTTTCTCTTTATAAAAGAGTAAATTTATTTAGATCGCTATCTATAATAATAGTACTATACTTTAATTTTTATCTTCTACTATACCTTTATATATATCGATTAATAATACCGACTCTAATCTTAAGATTCTATCTCTCGCTTTTTATTTTATATCTAATACTAAAGTCTATTATAAGCCTTTTACTTTTTTAATCTCGTTTAACTTTAAGACGCTTTAGATTAAAATTTAAAATAGTATTAAGACTATATCTCTTTAAGGTCTTAAGATTAACGAGTTTCTAACTTAATAAAATATAACTTCCTTCGCTTAATCGTTCTAGAAAACAATTTATTAGATAAGTAAAAAGCAAAGAGGTAGCTTTTAAAAGTATTTTATCTCTATTACTTAAAGCTCTAATAGTAGACTATACTACTATTATAGTATATATCGAACGGCTTATAAGTATCTAAATACTAAAAGTAGTAGAACTTCTTATCTTAGTAAGTATCTATAGTTAATTAGTTACTTAAAAGCTATTAAAAAAAAATAGTATATAAAGCCTAATCGATAATTTTATACTATTAGTTTTATATATAGTAAGTTCGATTAATATAAAGTCTAGTAGTTTATTAACTCTTTAGTAGAACTTAATACGATATAAGATTAAACTATAGAGTAATAAGACCTTTACGTAATAGACTATTTATATTATTACTACTTTAAACTTATTATTTAAAGTACTTAATTATTCTAAGTTTTAAAAGTAACTTAAGCTAGCTTATAAGATACTATCTAATAATAAACTTTTCTTTATTCCTTCTTATAGGATTACTAAATATCTTTAAGATTTTATTTATAAAGAACGATAACGAATACTTACCGACTTTAAAGAGAGAAATTTAAAGATATTAATTATACTAAACTACTAAATAAGTTCGAATTAAAAGTCTTTTTTAGTAATTATTAGATTAGTACTTATTACTTTTATTATTATATTAAACTAATCTTAAGTAGTTACTATATTAATAAATACTAGAATCTATAAAAAGTACTTTTTAATTTCTTATATATTAAAAAGCATTATACTAGTCGAAATTTTACTACTTTTATTAAAGAAGTTCTTAACGAGTATAAGATTAACTTTTAAAGAGTATAATTAATTATAATAAATAACGTATTTAATAATAAGACCCTTTCTAAGTCGCTTAATAAGGCGCTATAAACTTTAATTTTTAAAATCGCGGAATAGTCGTTCTACTTTATTATACGAATTTCTTATTTAGTATATATAATTTAGCTCTCGATTACTTTATTTCTCTCTAATCTTTATATTAATCTAAAGAATAACGAGCTTTATATAACCTAAAATAAGACTAAAGATAATCTATTAAACGTTATATTATCTAAGCTTACTAGCCCGCTTTAGATACTTAAAAAGATAATAATACTACTAAAAAAAATATATATTAATTAAAGTAATAATTACTCTTAGCTTTAAAAAGCGATAATTAAGATTAACTTAAGCTTATAATAACGTATTAGATTCTATAGTATTTAAATTCTAGCTCGACCTCTTAACCTTATTTAGAATATTAAGATTAAATAGAACTCGACGTTTTAGATACTTTAACGCGCTTAAAGACTTTAGGAAGACCTTAATACCTATACTTTAAAATTTTTATAAAATAGGATTATAGAACTCTTAATTACCGATTAAAAATATATTAACTATATAATCGAAATTCTATATCCGTTTAATAAGTTTATTATAGTTATATTATAAATCTTAGGAATAATAGGTTCAGGAATAAACCGACCGATTCCCCATACGAATCGTATAGAGAATCGGCCTTACTATTTCGGGAATTACTAAGAGCCAGACTAACGAACCTCCTATACGAATCGTATAAGAGGTCCGTCTTACCTTCTTATCCCTTAAGCGTTATATCGTTATTTATAGGATAGGTATAATAATACTTAGATTTAATAGGCTTCGATCTCCCGACCTAATACTACGCTGGTCCTAATAAGTTATTAGTATTATAAAATATAGTTTTAGTATATATAAAGTATACTAAATTTATAATATACTCTTTAATTATATTAAGAAGTACGAAGATAAGCTTAAGAAAAAAAAGATATTATAGTAAATTAAGATATATAATATATTTATTACTACGAAGCTAAAGCTTATAAAGTACTATACCGATATAAAAGATATAATAAGAAATATTTATAGTATCGCTACTATACTTAATCCTTTAGAGAAGCTTTAGTTCTTTTAGATAAGCTTATAGAAATACGAAACTATAGAAGATAATAATAATATATATTGTTCTATTTAAAGTCCGTTTCGGGTCCCATTTGGGTCCATGCGGACTGTACTTTGCTCTTCTAGCTACAAAAACCTCCGGTGGAGGAAAAGCTAAGTTGTTGCCGCCGTGCAGCGCTTCCATGCGCGGCGCACCTGCCCAGTAGCGCTCTCACCTGCTCCGGCCTTGGCGCGCACGCACACAGCGGAAGGGCCTGTTGAAATTGTCGAATTGTCTGCCTATCACTCTTTCCCTAGAGCACGTACTCGAGATGATGAGTGCATCCTGTACGTAGCCAGTATGCGACTGCTATGCGTTGATACCGCGCGGCGGGCGCGAGCGCGGCATGGTATATCTGCTCAAAGTGTGGCCTTTCTTCTTCTTTGTCTGGATTCCTTTCTTGATCGTACGTGGACCGCTACCTTTCAGCGTGGCGTCGTCGGACTCAGGCCTACTTCGGCTGCCGGATTCGTTCGATACTCGGGGCGTATCCTGTGGTTGTAGATCGTGACTGCCGTCCGTTATTGTTCTATACTAAGTGTTTCTGAAGGGCGATGAGCGCGTGCGGTCGGTGCGAGTCGCCTGCGACCGTCCGTACGGGTAGGAACTTCGTGATCTGAGGTAGCCTGTGGCTCTGGCCAATGTCGGTGAGGCGAGGTCGACATCCCAGAGTCCGGTGGGCCTCTAGCTGTTGAACCTGGGACCCCCAAAACCAGGAACTGCGCCGTTTTCCCACTCTATTCGCCCGTACGCACGGCGCCGACGACTCAATACGTCTCTGCGTTAGCCCTGCGAGCAGGTTACCAGGCGCTCCCACGAGGAGGTGCAGAGTCCGGCTTCAGCGCCCAGATAATAATAATAATTAAATATCTTAGGTATATACGATAAGTACTTTAATTATTACTTTATCTAATATTAATAAAGTAAGTTCTACTATAAAGAACTAAATAAAGTTTATAACTAATATATTTCTAAACGATAACTCGATCTTAATAGTACTATATTATCTATTCTAGTACTTCTTTAATAAGACTCTATATCTTTTATTCTTAACTTCGAAGGTAATCTAATATCCTTACTTTATTTAGGTAAATATACTAATTCTATTAGTACTACTAATATCTAACTATAATCTCGAAGAGTAATAAAGCGTAAATACGATCTATTATTTAATTATCTTTTAAAAAAATTAGTTAAAAGATAACGCTCTAATTATAGATTATCTAAAATTAAAAAGTATCTTAGTAATATAACTTATCTTACTATTAATTTTTAATAATAAATAAGAATAGTAATATAAACTATAAGCGAAAGATATTTAAATATTAATATTAAGCTAAGCGATAGTAGCCTATTCTTTTAACTATTACTCGTAATTATTTAGTAATTTTAGTATTTAGTATTAAAGTCGAACGACTCTTTAATATTACTTAAGATATCGCTACTTATCGATAATATAGTCTATATCTAAAAACACTAAATTAGCTTATACTATTAGTTTATTTTAACTACTTTAACGTACTAATAGTAAAGCGAGAGAGGTAAAGAGAGAAGGAGGTATATAAAGTTAAAGATATTCTCTTAGATAATAAGAATAATAATAAGAACAATATAGAGAAGTAAAATATAGTTAACGAGATTATTTCTAATAACGAAAATAAGAATAAGCTATAACTACCTTTATTACTATCTTATTCTAGGCGACTATATATTCTTAATAGAAGACCTCGTAGCTTAGGTAGTTTATAGTAAATAAATAATCCTTTTTAATAATTATAATCGATTTTCTACTATTTAATTATTACTTTAATTATTATATTACTTATATTTCTAATTATTAGTCTTTTCTTTCTCTTTATCTTTAATATTTAACTAAAACTAGCTTCGTAATAGGACTATAATAATATAAGAGAAACGGGGTATATAGGGCCTTAATTTAAACGGGGTCCCGTTTAGAAAATAGGATAGAGCCTAAAATAACGAAACCCGTCCGTACGAATAACGAGACGGGGCCTAGAGTAGTTTAACCCGTTCTAAACCCTAACGGGTCGAATTACCTATATAAGTTTTCTCTAACTCGAGGGAGCTCTACTTACTACGTAATCGTAAAATATATACCCTTAATTACTATTATAATAGTACCTTTATTTAGAACTAGTTACTACTACCCGCGTCGTATAGTAAAAGAAGAGGAATATCGATATATATAGTCTTACGGATCTTAGGGTTAACGGTAGAACGATAGACGACCTCTTTAACTCGTAGAAAGACGTTTAACTAAGAAAATTACTATTACAGAGTAAAGGATTCAGAAAAGGGAATATTAGTAATATATTTACGTCGACGTCGGATTAGGGTCGTTCTAGAAAGCTATCTTTTAGACGAAGAGAGATTCTAGAGATAAGTAGGTTTAAAAAGAAAGCTAGGACGTCGAAAGGCGGATCCCTTAGAATTCGTAAAGTAGAAATAGTCTCGAACGACGTCTTTAAAGTAAATAAACGGATCTAAACTAGGTTAAGAAAATAAAGAATTATTTTTATAGTAAAGACGAAGTAATAAATATACTAAGATTATAAACGAACCTTAGTTAAGAATAATAAAAAACTTAACGTAATAATATCTACTTATATAAACGACCTTTCTCTTACTCTTAAAGATCGTTATTATTTATAGATAGTTAGTATTATAGTATTATATATAAAAACTTATATATTAAGAGAAAGAAAACGACTAAAAGGTTTTAGTATTATAACTATAGTCGAAATTATAGTTAAGACTATTATTAAAATCGTATATTAGTATAATAAGTACTTTAACTTTTATATAAGACGTACCCTTAGAACTATCGTTATTTAAAATATTTTATTTTATATTCTAGCCTTTTATAACTAGTTCTTTATTTTTTAATAATTATAACGTAACTCGCTTTTTATAGTGCCTAAAAATAAACTTTAAGAATAAAAATATTTTAGAAAGCGATCGTTCGTATTATATAAGTATATACTATAACTTTAAGCTCTCGAACTAGATTTATACCTTATTAAAATATAGAAATAACGACTAAAAGAAACTAAAGATAGTACTTCTTTATAAATATAAAAAATAAAACAATAATTAAAAGCGAATAATATTTAAGTTTCTTAAAGCTCTTTACTTATATTTATATAATAAAAAGAAGAACGTATTTAATTATATTTATATATTTAGAACGACGATAACTACTCTTAAAAAGCGTAAAGAACTTATTTATCTTTAAAAAATACGCTTATTCGTAAAGAACCTTCTTAAGTTATATTAGTAAAAGGTTATAAAGATTAATAGCCTTCTTTAAAAAGAAGTAACGAAGGAAATATCTAAAAAACGATTTAAAAAGATAGTTAAGAAAGTAAAGAAGAAGATTTAAATTTAGAGAGAGCTTAAAAGGTTAAATAGATCTAAAAGCGTTTAAAATCTTATAAGAATAATTATCTCGAGTCTAATAATTAATATAAGGGTTATTACTTTTAACGAGGCCTTTTTTATTCTTATTAAAGATATACTTATTACTACTTTTATATCTATATTACTAAAAGAATAAAAAAGAAATATAAACGATTTAGTAAAAATATTATTTAAAATAAAGCTAGCTTAGGTTAAACTTAAGAAAATATATATTACTTCGATCTTAATAGGTTTACGTATATCTACTACGAGTTTTAACTCGATACTATTATAATATAGTTTATTAATATAGTATAATAAACGTACGTACTCTTTTTTATAAAAATACTCTAATAAGACGATATATAAGAATAGGTTGATTTATTTAAGATAAAAAGAGTTATATAGCTTCTATAAAAATATAAGCTATATTATAAGTTAGTATTTATCGCGATAGAAGCTATTATCTTAAAAGCTAATTTATCTTAACGTGAAAGAAAGAATCTATTTAGATCTATTAAAATTAAATAATTCGTTAATATTTTTTAATAATATAGAGGGATTTAAAAAATGTATCGTTAAAAGAATTATATAATAAATAATACTAAAATCTAAATTAATATTAAGAATAATAGTCGATACTACTATAGCTTTTATATTATTATAACTTACGAAAAATATAAACGTTAAGAAAGAATTTAAAAATAAAGCGATTTTTTATAGTATCTTTCTCGTATATACGAATAAAGAGAGATTTCTAAAAAATTAAAGAAATCGTATTTTTAAGTTTTTTATAGAAAAGTAGTAATTATTATTTATAACGAAGGGTATTAAAAAGAAAGCGTATATATCGTTAATTAATAGTCGTTTATTACTAGTCTCTTAAAAAGCGATTTAAAATAACGAAGATACGAAAATAAGTAAAGACTCGTCTCTTATCTCGTTATTAATTAAATAAGTACGAATTATATAATCTAAAGCTCTATAAAAGCTTATAAAGGTTATTTTTAGATAGAATAATATAAAAAAGTTAATAAAGAATCTACTTTAGACGAATATATATCTTAACTTAATAGTAGAGATAATCCTTAGTATTTAAGAAATACGAAATATTATATTTATAAAAAAGCGATAGATCGTTAATAAGATAAGTAATTAAATCGATTTAATTTCTACGTTTCTACTAATATCTTAAACTAAGAATACGCCTATACTTATTAATATTACTAAAATAAACGCGCTAAACTCTACGTAACTAATAAATAATAACGAATTAAAAGAGAAGAATAAAGAGTTAACGCGTTTAGAGTATATTATTTTCGACGTAGATATAGCTAGTATTAACTATTAAGCTATATTAAATACTAGAGCTACGATATTAATTATTAGTTAAAATAAAATAGACGAGCTCGGTTTACGATACTATATTATAAAAAAGTAGAATATTATTAGCGTTAATAATAACGTCTAGCTAATACTTATATATATTTACTATTTTATTTAAATTAGTAACGTAAAGAGCTTTATATTCGTATATATAATAGACTAAACGAATTTAAAGTACGATCTTCTACTTAAACGTTCTTTCTATAGAGCGATATAATTAATAATTTAAGAAATCGCGATCGACGCGATAATAAAGTTTTATAACTCGAAATTAGAAAAGTATATTAAGATTTAAGAGTTTAACCCGTCGTAACATCGTTTAAACTAAGTAGCAAATTAAAAAGACCTAGATTCGCGATCGATAGTAAGGTAAATAGTAATATAAAGTTAGTAGATTTAGTAGCTAGAGAAGCAGCTCTATTTATAGAATAATAATTTTAGAAAAGGCGCGTAAGGCTAAACGATAGTCTCGTAGAGATTTCTAACTTAGAATTAAAAATAATAGCTATCTCTCTTTCTAGAACGATAAGTTTACTAAGCTAAATTATATATTAGTTTATATCGATTAATAAGTATACTAAAATTAATATAGTTAAACGAATTTTTAGAGTATATAGTTAGTATATAAGTATCTAGTTTAGTAAATTAGTTCTTAGAGTATAACTAGATTCTATTAATTAAGAAGTATTAAGATTTAATAGTATTTATAATAAGTATTAGATTACTATAATAGATAACGTTACCGTAGAGTACTACTAACTCGATAGCGTAGTTTATACGCGTCGGTTTAAGGATATTAGAAGGTAAACCTAGACGACTCTACTTAAATAAGGTAGTAGTATATAGATCGAAGAACGATTATCGCTAAAAAGAAGAGTACCGCCTCTCTAGAATACGAAAATTTATATTAAAGTACCTTATTAACTTAGATTAAGTATTATTAACTATTAAGTACGTCGACGTAATAGTAATAAACGAGAAATCTTAGTAGTATATATTTAGTATAAAGGTTATAGAATACGTCTACGATAAGTAAAGAAGATATTTAGATACTACTAAAGTCGTAAAGGTTATAAACTAAAGAAGATTAGAGTCGTCGATCGATTTAAGAGGTTTTCTTAGTTTATACGTCTATTATCGTATCTAAATTACTAACTTTATTTTAATTATAGAGCTATTATATACGCTAACTAGAAAGAATATAATCTTCGACTAACGTTCTAAGTATAAGAAGACTATTAACGTATTAAAGAAAAAACTTATTATACCGTTAACCCTAGTTTTTTTTAATTATACGAATAATACCGATAAGATTATATTAGTCTTTAATTTTAGTTCGTATAAATAAGGCGCTATATTAATATAGAAAGTAATAGAAAATAGAAAGTAGCGTCGATATTCTATTCGTTATAAGAGCGGTTTATAAAATAAAGCTAAGTTTAAATATAATTAAGTAAAGCGAGAGAGCCGTAGACTATTAAAGGTATTAAAGAAGCTACGTTTTTAGCTATATAGTATATACTTTTATATAGAATCTAATACGAATACTCTAGTTACTTAGATTAACGAATCGATTATAGACCTACTAAATATACTAGTTAATAGGTAGATAACGTAAATATAACTATTCGATTTCGAGATTAAGTATATACTAAGATCTAAGAATTAAGCCGCGGACGCGCTTTTTTATTAACGTTTTATATCGAAAGATATTATAGAAAGAGATAGGAAAGAGAATATTAACGATTAGATAGATATATAGCTCGCGTCTACGTCTCTAGAAGAGATAAAAAGAGACCAAGAAGAAAAACGCCTTCTAGAGGCGTACTATTTAGAAGAATCGAAGAAGATAGTCGTATTTTTAACTAATAGTATAAAGAAGGATTAGGCCTATAGTATATTATAGTACCGCGCGTTTAGAAAGAAAGTATTAAACTATACTATACGAGAAGGTTATCTCTTTCGATAATTTAATAGAACTTAGCCTTTATATTAAAGAGTAATAGATAACTAAAAAGAACGAAAATAGCTAATAAAGATTATATATAACGATTATATATATAAAGAAAGAAAATTTATTTATAGATATTTAGCGGATCGATATTATTAGGAATTAATATTTAACGATATATCGTGGTATTATAAAACCTATATAGAATATTAGAAAAGGTAAGTTAGGCGATAAATAAAAGAGATAGTATTAATATATATAAATTACTACTAATAATAGATTAGTATCGATATTATATATATACTAAAATACTGTAAAAAGTTCTATCTTATAGTTACTAGAAATAATCTATTCGAATAAATAGAAGTAAGGGCTTTTATAACTATAGATAGCGTATCTTTCTCGAGGTTTATATATAAGAACGTTATTTATTGATATAAAATAGTAGAAAAGATAATCGTAGATAAAGAACTAGAAAATAAAAGTAAACTAAAAAATTTTATAACTAGATACGGGATTTGATAAGTTATTATCTCGATATATAGTTTTTAAATAAATAGTATAATAGAGCGCGGTTATAAACCGCTTATAAACGGTATAATAAAGATAACGAGTAAAAGAAGGTATTAAATAAACTATTTATATACCGTTATATAGATAGATAAAACGATAATATACTTAAGTACTAGTATAACTTCGTATAAAATACTTTACGATAACGAGCCTTTTTTATTTATCGAATTAAGTATCTCGATCTAGTAAACTATAAACTAAACGAAGATTATAACTTAAAGAAATCTTCTCATTACTTAAGCGCGCGTTCTTAAACGAAGAAAAGAGAACATAAAAGAGATAGCTTTATATATACGTCGTATAAGAGAGAATAGTAAGAAAGGATTCGATAATACTTACGATTATTAAGTACGATCTAAGTTAATTAAGGTAAAGACGCTTATACTCCGATATAATCGTAAAAGAGACATTAATAAGTTAACGATATTTAAACTAGCCTTTTACTAGCTTAAACTATATAAAGTAAGAGATATAGTAAAAGAAAAAGACGTATATCTACTTAAGAAACTAAACGGTATTTTAGTTAGAAAAATATTCGTAATAAACGTACTAATTCCGTTTAAAACGTGTAAAAGAATAAAAGTTAAAGATTAGAATACCGAGCCTTCGAATATTAATATAAATAGTATTAATAAGAACGTTAATAGTATAAAGAGAGAAAAATTTAATAATACTAACGTTAATTAAAAAGATTTATAGAAAAATTAACGTATAAGGCTATAAATTCGAGTTATTATATCTTCGTTATCTATAGATTATTAATAAATACCTTAAATAAACTATATACCGAAGAGAAGAAGAGAACGTTCTTATAAGATCCTATAAGTACTCGAAATAAAGAAGTAGTAATATTATAATTTATAGTAGTCGTTAAGAAAACCTTAATATAGACTATAAAAAGAAGAGAACTATTATTATAATAAACGAATCCGTTATTTAGTTAAGTAAAAGTAAGGTTTTCGATATACTTTATATTATAGTTAATTTATAAATACGTAAAGCTACGGTTAATATTAGTAAAAATCTCGATTTACTAACTTACTATAGAACTAATCTACTATATATAAACCCTACCTACCGCTTATATCTCTTAAGTAACGAGTTTTTACGTTATTAGCTAGTACTACGAAGCGTTATTAAGAGAATAGTCGATTTAAGTAGTATTCTAAGCGCTATAGCTAGTTCTCTTTAGTTAGTACTAGAAAATTAGATATATTAAACTATTAAATAAGCCCTTATAACGATTTAATCTTAATTTAATATCTAAAAATAAACTACGAAGATTTAAATTATTATTAACTAGA
Source organism: Neophaeococcomyces mojaviensis (assembly GCA_030247915.1). Lineage (NCBI taxonomy): Eukaryota > Fungi > Ascomycota > Eurotiomycetes > Chaetothyriales > Neophaeococcomyces > Neophaeococcomyces mojaviensis. Next base: position 24,420 of record JAPDRQ010000030.1, on the reverse strand, counting down.
CTTATATAACGACGATAATACTAAATAAGTTTTATTATAACGTTTAAAAATACCTTAATAATAATTTTAGTATAGCGATAGGTATTTAAAACTTAAATAAGAAGATCGTTAAGAGAGAATATATATAATAAAAGACGCGTCTTTAGAGACTAAATAACGCTTAGAACGTCGTATTAAAGATATTTAATTAAGTTATACAAACGAACCTTTATAACTACGTAATCTTTATTCTTAACTAGATTAATACCTCGACTAACTTTTAATATTATATTTCGTTTTTATTAAATAATAGTTTTCGCTTAGCTTAAATATAACGTAATTAATCGACTCTTAAAAGCTATATTAATACGAGTATATTAAAGCGTCTAATAGGTAGCGAACTAAATTAACGATTAATTATTAAAATAATTACTATTAAAGATATTAAGATTATCGTAAAGAAGATAAAGAATAATATTATAACCCTCTCTCGTTTAAACTATATCGTAAAGTAATTTAATATTAGTAGTAATAAATAAATTACTTAAGTAGCGCTCTTAATATAATACGTTACTATTAATATTTTTAATAATAAGTATATTAAAGAGCTATCTTCGTTTAATAAGACCGCTTTTAATAATTCTTTAAATAAGAATATACCTAAAATAAATTACTTATTACTAATAGTCTTAGTTTTAGAACGAAGTAATAAGTTTATTATTATTACTAGTACTCTAAAGAATTTAAATAATTCTTTTAATAGCGATAGTATTAACTATAATAATAAAAGCGATAAGATTTCGAAGATTAATTTTATTAACTTCGATTTAACGATTAATAATAAGAATTAAAGTATTAGTAAATTTACTAGTATTTTAAAGTAAATTACAAATTAAGTTAGTTATAAGACTAAGCCGTAGTCTTATAAATATTTCTAACTTAAAATTAAAAACTAAGGTATTAATAGTAGAATACGAAAGCGTACTATAATTAGCTTAACTTATAATTTATTTAATAGTAATAGATCTAAGTAGAGCTCTCTTAAGTTAGGGAAAACCCGTATAGGTAACCCGACCCGTCGGGGTTTAGGGCGAGTTAGACTGCTCTAGGCCCCGTCCCGTTACCCGAACAGGGGGGTAATAGATTTTTATGCCCCGACCTAAAACCCGTTCGGGGTCCCGTTTAGTATAGGGCGCGCTAATATATACTAAATATAGTAGTATTTTCTGAAAAAAATAGAATAAAACATTATTTTGGATTTTTATTAGAGTCAAGCTAAACCTGATATATAGACTTAGCATAGCTTAGTAAAACCCGCCCCAACCCGCCCCGTGTCCTGTACGGGTCGGGTTTGGGCTCGGGGTGTGTCTCTTAGGCCCCGTTTCCCGTACGGGGGGGTTGAGGTTCTAGAAGCCCCGCCTTAAACCCGACCTAAAGGGAGATCTAAAATTATCTATAGCGAATCTAAACGCTGTACTTTACTTACTAGAATTAAATACGACTATAGTTATAAGTTATATTCGAGCTAGTAATAGTAAAGTTAAAGCTAAGGCTTTAAAGAATTAGGAACGCTAGTACGAGTAAATAAAATATATATAAATACTAGAGAGAAGATAACGCGCTATACGATACTATAGTACTATAAAATTAGAATAAATAATTTATATATAATTAATAAAAACTACGAGAATCTCCTAGTAAACTTAGATCTCTAAGCGTTAAGGAGGGGGTTTAATTTTAAAGGTATTAACTATTTTATATAGGGACGGACCTTATATTACTAAATACTATACTAAAGTAACTATTTATAGTTAAGTAAAGTTCCTAGTATAGTATATTTTAGGCCGAATAAGCTCTATATTATAAAAAAGAATTTATTTTTCTACGATCTAATACTTACTAAGACGTTATACTATTCCTTACGCTACTATCTTCTTAGTCTTTAAGCGGTCTTAAATTAAAAATAGAGTCTATTAAGAGGCTTTACCTATCTTCGAGCCTATATACGATAGTACTTACCTTAAATACTCTTATAGTATAGTATCTAAGATATTTAAATTTTCTTAAGAAATCTTAGATCTAGTAGTTAATTCTTTATCCGTCGTCGAACGTATTCGACTTCGTAAAGCGAGATTTTATTTTATTTCTTAATAGAACGTTTAGTTATATAATAATATCTAGAATACCATTTTTAAGAAAGATAATTAGTATAAACGAATAGTATAACTTAAGTGTAACCCACTCCTTCTTAGTTACTCCTTAACTAAGATCGGACGTAAAGAATATAAAAGAAAAAACTACTATCTATACCTTATTATAAATAGCTGGTATAAAGACGCTAAATATTATAGGCGCTTACTTTTCGACTCCCTTTATAAGTATATACTATATAGAACCGACGGTAATTATACTTATAAGGTTATATTAGACTATATTCGATTAAATATTTATAATACCATTCATTATCCTAAAACTAGACTAGTAAACGCTTTACTACTCTTCCTATATTTAAAAACAGAATATATATACTAGAACGATAAGGCGTACGAAATCTATTATCTAAATAGTTCTAATATCGTAACTATCGATGATCGGATTCTAGTTCTATTAGTAAATATTAATAATAACGGCTTTATTTATACGCTCTATTTTACTTATTTAAATTAATATTAGCTCGAGAGGAGGAAAGGGCCTAGCCTAAGAGCGTATCTAGATGTACTTTAGTTAGACGACTTAGAACGAACGGTAAACATTAATTAGTAATATAAAATAGTATATAGATACATTATGTTGTACGTGGTCCGTAATGAATTATCGTTTATCTACTAGTCTTTTTAAGGATTGCCATATCGCTGTACCGAACTAAGAACTAAAGCTAGTATTAGCAGGTAACCATATCACTATTTAACCTAAAATTTTATAATAAAGTCTAAACACAGATATAGCCCTAATCGAAAGGTAATGCGCGTATACACGTGACTATACTTACTACAGCCTTTAGTAGGACCTTACGTATTTATTTACTAGCTTAATAGAGGCTATAATCTAAATCTCGTAGCTAAGGCTTTAGAGGATTAAGAACGCTAGTACGAGTAAATAAAACGTATCTAAATACTAGAGGGAAAATAACGCGCTGTATGTAGATGTAAAACGATCAAATTTTTTCGCTTTAAGAATTACACAGGTTACTGAGACTACCCTATATATAAAACCGTCACTATGAGAAGCCTTATAAGGCTAAGTTAAGTATACGACTCGAGCGTAAATGATTATAATGCTTAAGACTTTATATCGTACTTACAGGTCGTATAAACGATACTATATCCCGGACTATATCGCCGTCATCGACAAGGATCTTATAAAAAGTAGGCTTATTTTATAAGTACTCGAGCTACACTACTACGTATCGAGTAATTAATCGTCGCAATAGATCGGGCTGAGTGAATTGTACCTCTGCTCCAGGCTGTTCCTTAAACGCTTACGTTGGAATAGTAGGTACTACGATGTCCCGATTGTTACTAATATCTATAGCCATTTTAGACAATGTTTCATCGTCGTGCTGCTCTTCTACGTCCTCTTCTTTAACTGACGGAGTTAAGCACTATTTAACGATATTGTCCTCGTAGGCAATGGTAAGTAGCCGAAGAATTTCCTGGGAATTTAAGGCGCGGCCATATATTGTATGAGTGTTTTCCTTTAATAGAGTCGTCAATTTGTCTAAAGCAGTATCTTTAAGGTCGTCCACCATTAGGTATTCTACTAATCGATACAGTTGAACATGCATCTCACACTTCTTTACTGTACTCAACTCACTTGGCGCGGTATATTCGTCTTTATACAAATATTCGACGAGCAGATCGAAGACTTCGCAACGTGCCACATCGGTAGTCTCTTGCTCGACGAGATCCATCTCCTCGTTGGCATCTTGGGAATATGATTGCCATACTTTGTCCTCTAAACCGTCCTTTCGCTGCTTTCTTCTAGTTACTAGAGTCAAGTACTTCGAGTTCTATCGTTTCCTGTACTACTATATTCTCCCTTGACCCTCCGGATGCCTACTCTCAGCAACCATATCTGCACTCATGATACAACCGACTGTAACGCTGAGATCGCAAGACGCGATGAACAAGTCGATGTCCTTCCTATTGAGAATGCCAACGTGCGTTCAAAGCGATTACATACTCGACAAACCACCCCACGACCTCTCCTCCAGACCACCGAAGCTGACTCCTCCAAAGTCAAATGTAGTGCCCGGTGGATATCTGCCTGAACTAATGCCACAATCGATACAGAAGCGCGTCAACCGACTACTCTGTTTGTCATTCCGGGACAGACAGTGCTTCCCTCTCTTTCCTTTCATCATGGCATTGGAGAACTTGGTGGTGGCTCGAACTCGTAGACACAAGTGGGAGGCAAAGTAGTCTCGGTTGACGAGAGGCTGCTTCAAGTAATCATTCGCTTGTCCAGCACCATCGTAGCATGGCCAGAGTTCAATCTGCAGCAGATCCGTCATAGAGTACTGCTGCGCCTTCCACTTAGTCGCTTTGTAATAAGCGGCTCGACACGTCAACGGCAACGCAAGCGAGGACGCATAGTCGCAGTACGAAAGTGTGTTATCTCGAGTAGCTCCGGCGACAGACCTAAAATAGATGCTGACATTGCAGTCCAGCTTTGACATTGGCACCTGTGCATCTAATGAGGTGTTAGAGATTGACACTGCAGTTACATCAAAGGTCATTCACGCTTACCTTTGTAGCAGCGCCTATCCACTGTAGTGAGCAACTGTGCAACTGTCAGTCGCGATGACGAGGACGATTGAGAAAGGCAAAGAGGTAGCCGCAGTGGACGCAGTCTGCAGAATGCGATGAAAAGAGCGTTCGTATTGTACCTTCCTACCTATCACATGGAACATCCTTGGACCAGACCAATCTCATACCGTTTATCCCTGTGTTGTCCACAGCAATGGCGCGGATGAGCAACCTTCGGTGCTCACTCGGCACATTCTGCCTTTCTGGTCTCGAAGACCTCCAAAGCCTGCTCTGCAGCCTTCACACCACTCAAGCACATGGCACCGAATGTGGGGCCCATCCTGTTCGCACCGTCAAGTTCGGAGAGCTCCATTCCGCCCATGATCAGACCGGGGTAACCTCACGCGTATTCTTGACGATGGCGTCCTCCGCACTATTCATGTCAAGACCGCGCATGCCACCAAGCTTGCTGATGAGACCCATGGATTCGAGTCTCTTAGCGGAGAATGCTCCGAAAGGTCCATCGTGACCGGTTGTGGAAATGACGAGAGGTGCGTTGATCGTGTCTGGAGATGTTAGCAAAGCGCTCGAGGTCCTCTAACATCAGAGAACTAACTTGGATCCATGCATGAGTGGTCATCATGATGAAGGGTGACCAGGGTCCTGCTTATTGTAAGTACAATTCACCATGCAGCTTTTCCTCGGCCTTCGATTCAGCCCAGGGTTCCCTTACCAGTTCGTAACCACTCCCACAATTCTGACACCCCCAGACAGCTCAGGTGCAGGGCGAGTGATGAGGTCTTCAACACACGTGGCATTGAAAAGTTTGACGTTGGACATCGACAAAACCTTGCTCATAAGAGTGCTCATGAACAGTGCCGCGTGCTTGACGACAACGTAGTTGCCCTCATCCTCGTAAGGCACATCGATTTCGTCAAGGAACCTCTGTGCAGGCTTTCGAACAGACATTGACTACACCACCAGCCAGCGATGTTAAAGTCAAGGTCCTCCTCTTGACAATATGTCACTCCATATGACCATGCAGGCGACACCCTCTGGCCCCTATTCTTGCGTGGTGCCTCACAACGCTCGTACGCAATCCCTCGATGTGTTAATCGTTCTGGGTGGATATCAGGCAATGCCAAAGGCGCGCTGTTAAGAGGTAGGGATGATTCTGACATAATGACGATAGTACTATGTATGACAATGCGAAACTCAACACCACGAATCTAAGCTATCAGCGATACCGCAGCCTCACCATTTCCTAATCTGGAAAGGCGTAAGTTTCGAAGCACGTTTCGAAACTTGCAATCGCTGCCTCAGGGACTCACATTCTCTCAACCAGGCACCTGCAGCCTAAGAGATGGACGAGGGGAGGAAGATTAGTTTGAATGTTATCATATCGCTATAATTCCAGTGTCATGGTCTGCACATGTGAAATTCGAAAGGGTTTCGTCTTGAATGTAGGTGTAGGCACTGACACTTGGTGAGATTAGAGCACAAGGGTAACGTTATAAACATTCTTTTTGCTCCCACTAACGAAGGCAACCCCCCAGATGACTAAGATCTGGAGCCTTTACAACTGATTGTCCTTCAACGCCGGCTTGTATCCCCAAAGCGTGAGAGTTGATGTGAGAGGCGGAAAGAACATTGTTCCACCGCACCACCGAGCAGTGGTCAGAGTTCTTCGAACCCATGAGCTTCTAGTTCCTTTCGTAGCCTGTCAGTAGGATACTGCGGGTCCATAACCTGATTATACACATGCTGAATCTTCCTCAATGGATCACCCTGGAGCGGAAAAAGATGAAAGCTTAGTCTAGTAGAGGGACGACATCGTCGTGCGACAGAGCTCGACACTCCTCTGTAAAGACGCTTAAGGTCGGTATCTGGCCGAAAGAACGTCCGCACATAAGGCCAGTCGAGTCCCAATTCGTGATTATTCTTGATATTCTCCGGCTCCTCTCGACTATCGTCATCCAAATCGCGTTCGATGCCAACGTTCCAAGCCTGTCTGAAAAGCTCGCAAATGGATATCGCCCGTCGGGCAAACCCATGCGACAGGGCCAGTTCGTGGAGGAACTCTATGCCTCTGTAGGTTGTTGGATCCGCTTTAGGAAAGCCTCCCCCAGCCTCCTCCAATGGCATCTCCATCATCGCTATCAGCCGGGCGGTCAAGATCAGGTACGGCACAAAAGAAGGTGTCCGCCGGAGCGTATAGAGACCCTTGTACGATTCGACCAGAGATAAAATATTCCTGGCTGCTTCGATGCAAACAGAGCGGGGGGAGACTGAGGAACCCATAATCTTTAGATAAATAAAGGGGCGAAAAAGGAGTAAGACGGCGAAGTGGAAATAAATACTGTCTTCATCAGCGTCCATGATAATTAGCTTAGGATTTACTTACTGGGTGAAGAGCACAGTTGGCGTGCAGTGGGTACCAAGCCGTAGGTGGTCCGGCAGACTCTCGTACCATCGGAGATACTCCGTGTAACGGGCCAGTATTATCTGACCAGTTACCGGAGACTCATCCGAGTAAAAACTGTAGACTGTCGTAGACGCGACCTCAGAGAGATTCACAAAGTCCTTGTACACCGACAGAACATTGCCTTTCTGGTGCAAGGCACTGTCGCACATAATCCCTTGATCAGTATAAGGGAACCATTCCTCACGCTCCATCTCGTCAATTGCAATCAGTCTGCTAACCTTGATCTTCCTGGGGGCAAGTTGCGGCGGTCTTCCGATGCAAAGGGACCATGCTCTGGTGAGAATTAGTGCCCGTTAACACACCACCCCGCAGCCTACGCATGTACTTACTGCTCCAGAGTCCAGCAACCCCAAAAAGTCGCTGCCCGGACTTGACGCTCGGGTAAAGAATATGTGTCGTCCTTCGGGTCGTTCAGGCTTGCCTCATCTTCGTGTAAATCAAGGTCGATGGCCATTCGCATCGCAAGCCGTGAGTAGTGCCAACCACTCATATCGTTCCCGCGACTAGCTTGCCTAAGCGACATCAGGCCTAAAGCTTGAATCGTGGTGAGCGACGGAATTTCCTCAAGGCCAGAGAGTCTCTGGGCCTCCTCGAAGAAGTGCTGCCCGGCCGAAATAGGATCATTTGGGTCCTTGAATGCCTCTAGTAAGTCACTGAACCTAGCACCAAGAGCAAGAATCGCATTTATTAGCAAAGGTGAACAGAATCTGTGCTTTCCGGAACGGTAGTCAACCAGCAAATGTTCTTTTGACACGTTAGCAAAAGTAGGATATTCCCAGCAGAAGTAGAGCGCAAGCAAATGCTGTACTAAGGAATCGTTTGTGGTAGCGTCCGTCCATGAGGAGGGCAGACATCGCGGGCCACACAGATCCTCGTCCCCCATCAACAAGCGCTGAGATTCTCTTGAAAGACGCGATATATCATGCATCTCGTAGGAAAGTTGAGGTCTATCCTCTAGCCGTATATCTGAAAAGTTTGTGTCCGTGGTCTCATGTCCAGGGGCGTGCAAGAACCTTGTTTCGTTTAGTGGCGAATTAACTCGACTGCTCTGAGTCTGACTCTGTAACTCGCTTTCACCGAACTCCGAGTCCTCACCTGAATTCTGATCAAGCCATTTTTAGTTATTCATTCTTGAAGAAGACTGCGCAAACTGGGCTGAACCGACCTTTGCTAGCACTTCCTCTACCTGAGTTCGCAGCTCGCCATGAAAGTCTGTGTTCGAAGCCAGGAGGCGCAAGGCTCCCGCAAGATTGTTGTTCCTTTCCCGCAACGACCGAATGCGGTTCTGGCTCTCCTCTGAATCTCTATTGGGTAATCAGCTGATCCAACCTGCCTCGGGCGAGTTATGCGTAGGTTTGGTACTTTTTATTCCGTTCTCGTTTGCGATCCTGGTAGGTGCAGACCGCATCGTCTTTTATGCACCTAGCACATCTTGTGTCCCCCGAGCATTTTGTCCGCAGGCGACGGCATCTTTCGCAAGCGTGTGACGTGTGCTTTCGGACTGTAGGGCTCGAAAGTATAGTGGGTGGTGGTCCTGTTCCGTCATGTGAGGTAGAGATAGAAAGCGCAGGCGTAATGACTTGTCGACGGCCTGACATGATTCTTATCGCTCTGATGATTAGAAGCCTGACGCAACGAGTGTTGGTGTTTTAGCACGATTCCCTTATTTGCCTGAAGTAGTAATATCCTTGCTCGCTTGTGTAAAGACGGGTCTCAGGTGGTTGAATATAAGTGGTCAATGAGGGAGGCTAGGATGTTGATTTACACTTGACATTTATGGGAGAGAGGATAAGACTTAAGGAATATGGGTTGATGTGTCTGGGACATCCATGCTACGCTACTAGAAAGAGTTTTTTAAGATTGTACGACGGATTCTCCAATGACTTTCCACATACAAATCAACATCGATATGTACGAGATTTATGGTCAGTCTGATATGAAGAGGCGAGTGCTTGGATTTCGCCTAGGAGGGCATAAGAAAAGTAAACCTGATGTGACGGGCTTTGATGAAGTATGGAATCCATCCGTCCAATAGCAAAATGGCGCATTAAGATTCCGTCAATCAGACCGAATGAAGATCCCTGCTGAATGGAAGACAAACATCTGGAGCAATTTAGCGCAAAGTGGCACCCCAATGGGTGACTTCCGTGAAACTTCAGGGCTCCATACGCCCGGAGATGTTTTCCGAGTAATTTTAAGCGAACGACGATTCGCGTCCAAAGGAAGGACAGACGTTGTAATTGCCCGTTAACGACCAGAACCGGGCGCACGATAGGTCGAGAGGAGCTAGGTGTGACGATCCAGCCAGAATACTCTGAGATGAGATCATATACCGGACAGATAACTCGTAATCCAGCATCCCGTGGGCACGCGCGAAGGACGGTGGGAAGTCTATCCTGGCCTATCCCCTTGCTAATACATACTAATACTGCTAAATGCGTCCCATTCTATAACTATGCCCCTAGGTACTTTGTCCCTAGACATCTCTGATTATCTTCTTCGAAGAACAAAAGACATTGAAAAAGAACATTATTGTGAGTGCCGATTCGGTACGCCATCTTCCGAACTCAAACTGAAATCCCACAGCCTGTCGCTAATACAGATTCTTCTTACCATGGACAACCTGGACGAGACGTTTTCACGCCTCATAACAGCCTTTCATATCCTCCACACGAATGAAATACTAGACGAGCAAGGTCATGTTTCGGTGCGAAATCCTCATGATTCCTCCACCTTTTTCACGAGCGATGTACCACCCATCCTGGTCTCGTCAATGAATGATCTGACACAGTGGAATGTCGCCGACGGTTCTCCAGTTACCAGTCCGTACGATGGGTGCCAAACTGTTCAACAGGTCTCTCCGCACTCCGAGCACTTTATTCACAGTTGCATCTACAATCGTTATCCTGGTGTGCAGAGCATTGTTCACTCGCACTGCTTGACTGCTATAGTGTATGGGCTGTGCAATAGCCGCGGGAGCATGCTGCAACCAAGCTATCAAATGGCAGGGTTCCTTGGCCACCAATCGCCTATTTTTGACACTGCCAAACATTATGCCACCTTACCATCATCGCATCCACGGAATTTATTGGTCAATCATAAATATCTTGGTGATGCTCTGGCAAAGACATTCTCCCGCCCTCAAGATATGGACGGGGCAGTCGACCTGCCCGACCACGGAGTAGTATTCCAACGTGGTCATGGGTTCGTTACGTGGGCAGGAGGCATAGAAGATGCAGTGTACAGGGCTATACATATCTGTCGGGATGCGGAGATTCAGACCACGGCCATGACTCAACGAGGCGACGGAGATTTGGAGGTAGTGTATCTGGACGAAAGGGAAGCCAAAGATTGTGAAGAAACCATCAATCGGGCGACTCCACAGATGTGGTCGGCATGGGTCGCGCAAGTGGAGAGGTCGGGACTGTATCACAACGACCTGAGCAGAAGCTAGGAGTAGCTTTTCGAAACTACGTGCCTGCAGCGGCAGCGGCAGACCGAGGATGTGACCAACGGCTCCTCGACATCCTTCCGATCACGATCTATCTTGTGAGAATGCCAGCGCTTGAATGTCTCTAGGCACTCTGGACCAAGAAGGCTCTTGTGCTGCCCATATGGCTTGGCCGCCTCGAGTAGAAGCGCTAAATATCCGATGTAGTTGAACTTGCCTGCCTGCATTTGCTGCGACGTGGGGTGTTGGAGTACAGCGCCGCTATGCTAAGATGTCTAGTGGTTGAAACATGAAAATTGATATTTTGGATTTTCAAGTCTCCATTGATCAATGCGGTAAAGCCGGGACAATTGCGGGGCAAGCCGATTTTGCAGCATGATAGATAAATATAACTGCAATAATGGCCGAAATTCACTAAGAAGTGATGCAATACAGCCTTGGGCCAAGCTCATGTCCTTTTTACGACGCCTACGCTGCGCACACCGTCGATATATTGTGTGCGTTCTCCTGGCAGCATGGTTGTTTCTTTCCGATTTCATTCGCTTCGACTTTCCGGCCCCTTCGCAGTTAACGACGGCTATCGTGCTTATACAAAGAATTTATATTACCAGTACTCATTGGAACAACGAGCAGATTTTAAGAAACTAGACTGGAAAACTTGATCGAAGGCGCCCGATTGTGCCATATCCTCGACAATGTCGTACGAAAGCTTGGTTAAAGGTTCCGAGTGCGGATTCGTCAGCGAAGATGCCAGTGTATCTCGATGGGAGACAAACCAATGTTCGAGTAGGTAGTTAAGACAGTGTTTTCCAATGAAGCCGATGCCGCCAGTAAGAAGAACTTTCATGATGTTGTTGTTTCGAGGAAGCCTCGCTATCTTACTGGTCCTCCGAGCCGCTGGTTTGCCAGTATCGATGCGCAGGTGAGCTCGGGTTGAGAAGTCAGATCGAATCCATACATTCATGAAGCCATGGTTTCTTCATCGCCGAGAATGGCCTGGGCGGATTATTGGGCAGTGTCTATGGACTGCACCTGTGCCCTTGCACCTGCACCCATCACGTGGTGAAATTGTCGCCGACCTCGGATTCCTTCGTACCACCAAAATTATATAGGTCATTAAAATGTACAGTCTCTTCGCATTTCCATTGGAATAATAAATGCAATAGCCAATCGGTTGAAGCCGAAAGTTGACGTGATTTATGTGTATATAGTAGATATCGAGGTGTCAGTAGTTTTGACTACGCTTACCTACTGCTGGCGCGCTCTTTTGATCTCTTGACTATCGCCCTCTATTAGTAGTTGTAGAAGCCTACTATCGTGCGCCTTCGCCTGTTCGTAGATCTCTTATCTTACCTTACCTTATCTTACTTTAGTCTCTATCGCTGCTTCTTATCGTTGTCGTCGCTGTAGCCTCATCTAATATTAATTATCGATTCAGGCTCGAGCGATCACTCTATCGCCCTTCCTAGATAAGAAGAGTTTTAGGCGTAACGATAGTAAAGATAGATAAGATAAGAGATCTACGAACAGGCGAAAGCGCACGATAGTAGGCTTCTACAACTACTAATAGAGGGCGATAGTCAAGAGATCAAAAGAGCGCGCCAGCAGTAGGTAAGCGTAGTCAAAACTACTGACACCTCGATATCTACTATATACACATAAATCACGTCAACTTTCGGCTTCAAAAATCGATTACTACAATGGGAAATGCAGAGAGACTGCGTATTCCTTCGCCTCACTAAAATTTGGTGGTACGAAGAAGTGCGATGTCGGTGACAATTTCACCACGTGATGGGTGCAGGTGCAAGGGCACAGGTGCAGTCCCTAGGCACTGCCGATTATTGAGCAGGCAGTGAGGCCCACGCCATAGCAAGAGCCAGCGGCGCTAGCAGCTCATCTCCGAAGTTTAACTCCATCGAAAAGTTGCCATCAAAGTCTGGGCAATTTTTTTGCTTTGATGCTCGGCCCATCGTCGGTCGAAATTGAACTATCAGTATCAATAACATTATCCGCATTGATGCGATTGAGGACGGAGAGAACGATTCGTATATTAACGAGAATTAGCATCGATAGTGAAGAGGTTGAATAGGACATCGCGGGCATCGCGTCGAGTTCGTCGTCGTTTTAGGTTCCGACTCAAAGCGGATGGAAGTAGACTGAATGCGGCTGCGCAACTACGAATACTCGAGTACTGGCCTGCATTCCACGCGTCAATAAGAGCCTGGGAGATCATATAGTCATAATTAGACGCCATCGCGATCAGTAATTGTTGAATAACAATGGTTGTAAGTACGGTGCAGTAGTATGGAGAGCATACGAAAAACGTGATGCATTACCCGATCGTTGCATTGCACGATAGTAGGACTTATAAAGTGGCCGCAGCGACGCACTTGCCGTTTTGGTCTTAACAGCGCTAAGGATGGCCTGACCTATATAAAACTAGCGAACATAGTGCATTTTAGCGTACGCAACTTATTCTAGAACGCGCCTCTGTACATGTTTTCGTATAGTAACTAATTAAGGTATAGGATAGGTATAAGTAAGCTAATAGATCTACTATATAAAATCGATAAGGAATTTATTAGTTAAGTCATTCTAATCCTTATTTATATTTTATACTAATTAAAACCGCGCTTAAATAGGTAACTCTAATAGATAAGGGGATATATTATAGTTCTTCTTAATATAAAGCTAGACTAGACTAGGATTAGAGTTTAGTCTTTAGAATAAAAGACATAGTATTCGTAGTACTAGAATAAGTAATAATCTAAGAGCAAACTAAATATAGAATCGTATAAAGCGATACTACTAACGTTCGATTATTAGAATAATAATTATAAAGGTATAAGTATAATTTAAATTAACTACGAAAGAAGAGACTATCTAATAAAGGACTAGAACTAGATTAGTATATATAAGTTATATATTTAAGGTACTTAGTATACTTAAAGCTAAGTATACTAAGTACTTTACTCTTTTCTTATATTAACGTATTTAGTTTAGCCTCCTATAAAATTATATATAATATTATTTTCTTTTTAAAATAGCGTTCGTCCTAAGCACTTAGTAATTATATAAAATATTATCTCTTTATTAAGATAGAAAGGCAGCGGTAGGCAGATAGTAAGTAAATGACTACTTATTATTCTATATACGCGCCTATAGTCCCTATATATATACACCTATAACAGGGATAAATGAATAGCTGGCCCCTATAGGGGGTACTAAAGATAGAGGTTAGTTAAGTGGTAGGAAGGCTACTAACTAACTGGCTCCACTGGTAGACTAACTGGTTCACCCTAGGTTGAACTTACCCCTTTTAGGGTTGCTATTCTTAATACTCTTTCTTACGCTAAAAAGGTTAGTATTAAAAGATATTTTTTCTTTCTTATATTTAAATTCGTAAATTCTTTACTACTTATTATAAAAACCTTCTTTATCGATTTATTATTTTTAAATCTTTTATTATAGCTTCTTATTTAAATTACGTTCGTTATAACGACTTTTATATAATAATAATAATAATAGATATTATAAAATACTAATTTTATATTAGTAAGGGTTATAAGAGTTATAATAATTAATTTTTTTTTTTTTTTAAAGAATTCGATTCTCTTAAGAAGAAGAAATAGTAATTAAAATAAAAAATATAAAAAAATCGTATTCGTTTAATTTAAAGAACTTAGAACTTAAAATAATAAACGATATTTTTAATTTAAGAATAACGCTAGATCGGTTTTTTAAATTAGTAAATATAGATTCTATTAAAGCGTTAAGCTAATATAATAAATTAAGAGTTATAGGCCTTAAAAATATTAAATAGTCTTAAAAAAGATAATAAGATATTATTATTATTATTAATTACTATCTTTAACGTATTTTAAATTACTTTTAACGTTAAGTAATTAAATAGTTTTCTTAAAGCGAATATTAGTTAAAATAATTTTCTTTTATACTAGTAAAAGTAGTAGATAATAAGTTCATTTTTAGTTTTTATAAATTTTCTATTTTATTATATTTTAACTACTTAATTAAATATTTAAACTAGTTATAGTTAAGTTAAGCTTATAGAATATTTTTAATATTATATTCGTCTTTCTTAATCTCGATATTTAATAGTATTAATTTAATAAATAAGGCGTTCTTTAATACTAATTCTAATAAAGATTTATAGAACGTTAAATAGATCTTTATATTCTTTAGTAAATTTAAGATAAACGTTATTAATCCTTTTACTTTCTTAATTTTAAATAGTTTAAGTTTTATAAAGTCTAGTTTTATATTAAGTCGCTTAGTCTTAATATTTCTTTTAAAACAATAAATCGTATTTTTCTTTTTTAAAAATTAGTTTCTTAATTCTTTTTTTTATTTACGTATTTTACTATTTTTTCTAATAATAATTCGATATTTATTTTAAATTATTTATAAAGTTTATATAGTTTATTAACTTTAACGTTTATCTTTATAATACTTATTTTCTTTACTCGTTCTTTTAATTTAAAGTAAAATTTATAATTAATTAAAAACGATAAAATCTTTATTACTACTTTATAATTATTAAAATAGAATTATATAATTAATAGAAGTTCTATTTAATAATTTTAATTATAATTTATATAGCCTTAAAGATATTATTTTAGTATTTAATTAGTTCTTTTAGTTTATTTATTTAACTAAAAGTAAAAGATTATAAAGAGCTTTTATTATATTTCTAGTCGTTTAATAAATATTTTATAATATACGAAAATTATTATTATAAACTTATATAAGAATACTTTAACGCTTATTTTTTTTTTAAAGAATATAATTTAAAATAAACGTATTTAATAAGTTAATTATATATTATAAAAATACTATTATATTATACTTTAGTAATTAATTCTCTTAACTTAAATAGTTTAATAATAAAGTCTAAAATAATTAATTTCTAAGCTTTTAAAGAAGTTCTAAAAGGTTATAACTTCTTATATAATTTATATCTTAAATATTTCATAGTTTTATAGTATTTATAGTTCTTAATATAATGTTTAAGAATTTTTTAAAATTTCTTTTATAGATTATAATCTTTAAAAATAAGCTTATTTATTTTTTCTACTTTAAAATATTTTATTAAGAAGTTATTATAATAATAAGCTATAACGATTTTCTTATTATTTTCTATTTTTAATAAATTTATTATACTATTATAGTATTCTTTACTAGTATTAGTATTTAAATAGTATTAATCTTATAAAGATTTTTTTATTATATTTATAAATAGTCTTATAAGAGTAATATGATTCTCTTTTTTCTTTAAGAGCGTTATAGAAGTTGATTTAAATTAATTATATAATTAAATCTTTAATTTAAAGTATCGAATCTATCGTTCTCTTTTTTTTTAATATAAAAGATTTAAATATTATATAATATAAACTTTTTTATTTATTAAATCTATCTCTTTTAAAGATCTTTAATTATAGTTTAATATATAAGATTTTTATAATCTAAGTAGATTTTTACTAGATATTTAGCGTTTATAAGATAATAACTTTAGTACTAAAGACTAACTTTAATAATTAAGAGTTTTTTATTATAAACGTTATAATTAAGCTTAGCGTTTTTAAGTTTTTAAGAATAATATACTACTACTTTTCTTTTCTTCTTTTTATTAGAAAGAATATATACTTAAGTAAGAACGACGATAATAATTTTATTAAAAGTATTTATCTTTAAGACGTATTATAATTCTAAATTAAAGATTACGAGAATTAATTCTTTTATAAAAGCTTTCTTTAGAAAGAGAAACGCTTTCTTAGCTTTATTAATAAAAATAAACTTCTTATTTTTTTTAGATAGCTTAAAGAGAGGTACTACTATTCTAAAGTAAGCTTTAATAAATTTACGATTATAATTCGTAAGCCTTAAGAAGGCTTATATATCGATAATATTTTTAAGTTCTAGTTATTAAAGAATAGAATTAATTTTATTTAGATTTATTTATATTTCTTTTATAAAAATAAGATATTCTAAAAACCTAATTATCTATTTATAAAAGTTATACTTTAATAATTTTATTAATAAAGACGTTTCTTTAAGTTTCTATAAAACCTTTATAATATATTTAATATATTCTTTATAGATTTTTACGAATATAAGAATATCGTTTAGATAGGTAATATAAAATTTTTATTTAAATTCTTTTAATAGATTATCTATTATAGCTTAAAATAATACTAGGATATTAATAAGTTTTATAAATATTACTAAATATTCGTATAGACCTAAATTAATAACGAATATAGTTTTATATTCTTTTTTAAGCGTTATTATAATTCTATAAAATACGTCTAAAATATTTATCTTATTAAATTATTTCGCTTTTTAAAGTCGGTTTTTAATTTTACTAATTTAAGGTAATAAATAAATATTCTTTTATATAATTAAATTAAGTTTTCGATAATTAATTAATATTCTTTAGCTTTTATTTCTTTTTTTTTTTAAATAAAAAGAATAAAAGATTTATAAAGTACTTATATCCCTTTTCTTTAATATAATAGACCTTTCGAATATACTCTTTTTTAATGTTTTTCTTAAGCTATTCTCGAAGTACTTATTTTTTCTTTTAACTAATTTCGTAAGAGCGTACTTTTAGTAGTATTACTAATCCTTCTTTTATAAATATTCTATAATTTACGATTTATATTTTAGTTAAATATCTTTTTTAAGTTCTTTTTAAAAAACGTTTAAGAATTCTTAATATTTTAAGAGATAAGTTTTTTTCTTAATATTATTAAGTATTATTTAGTATATATAATAAGTAAAAGATATCGTACGTTTTTATTAGTTAATTTTTAAGTTATATTAATATAACTATAATATTTTTAAAATCAGATTATATTTTATATTAATAATATTTAAGATAATATTTTCTTAATACTCGTTAAGTATAAACGTAGCGTTATAAATTTTCTTATAAATAATTTCTTTTTACTAAACTAATAAATCTAGTTAGTTCTTCTAGTATAGTCTTTTTTTAGTATAAGTATAATAATTTATTCGTAATTCGCTTATAATATAGTTTCTAGTAGTTTCTAAATTTATTAAGGTCGTAATCTTCTAATTTCTAAGTCTAGTTACTATAGTTAGATATTAAATATACTTTAAGCTCTTTATATAAATAAGTTATTATAATTTTAAGAATACTCGTTCTCTTATATTCTTAGTTACTTATTTTTTAGAATATAAAAATAATTTTAAAGTACTAATTAAAACTTCGATTTTATATAGTTCTTTAATTACTCTTTAGCTATTTATTTGATTTAAGCTCGTATAATACTCTTAAAGGTTTTATAATCTTTATATATAAGATATATATAAGAAATATTTCTTATTATATAATTTTCTTTATTTAGATAAGAGTATACCGCGCTAATAAAATCGTCTTATACTATCTCGACTATTTTAAAAAGAAGAACTTCGCTTTTTCTTTTTTTTTATAGTATCGTATAATTTAAGGTACTCTCTGTTTTTAAGTATAATATATATATCGCGCGTTACGTCGAAAAAACTCGTACCTATATAATACTACTTTTATAGTCTTAAAAAAAGTAATAATAAGAGAGTAAGACTTATTAGCTAGCTAATATTATAACCGTAGAAGCTCGATACGGCTTCTACGCGACCTAGACGAAGTACCGACGAGACCCCTACTATACACCGCGATACTAACTAATTAAGTTAGCCGAATAAAGAAGGAAGGGAAAAGCCAGTCAGAGAAGGAAGTATAGATTAGTAAATAATAAAGGTAGACTTATAACGTATTAAAGAAGGTCTCGAAGAAGAAGAAGAAGAAATAGGAGGAATAGCGTAGCTCGCGTACGCGTTAAGTATAGTAATCGTATAAATATTATTTAGAACTTTATAGAACTAAGGAAACGTCGATAATAAAGGAATTAGGGCTTAACTAGTTAGAATCGAATCTCTACTTAGGGACCTAAAGAGAGCCGAGTAGGCTCCTCTTATACTAGGTACTATATAGGCGGCTATAGCCGCGAGACCCCTACGATAAGTAGATATATTAAATACGATTTAACTAAATAGGTATATAGTTAGAATTTAAATACCTTAAATAAACGGCCTTAGTAATAAGAAAATTCTAAAAGAGGTTAAGAAAATAATCCTAAGAACGATTATAATTAAAATTTTAAAAAGCGATAATATCGATATAATAGTCTCGAACGAAGTAATAAAAAATTAAACTTATAGTCTTTTCTCTATTAACGATTTAGTAATCTTTAAGAAAAATTATTTAGTTAAGATTCTAGGAGTTTTATTAAGTCTAAGAGTTATAAGCGAAAAAGAATTAAATAACTTTTAGTTTATAATAACGATATACGAAGCCTCTAAAATACTAGCCCTAGGTATATAAATTATAAAAATAAAATAGCTTTATAATTAAAAAAAAAGGCGCGTAGTATATATATAAACTCGATAAAGAATATATAAAGAATAAAAAATTCCTAGTAATAGACCTCTTAACCTAGAAGATATAAAGAAAGGCTATATAAAATAGTCTTATAATTAATACTTAACTCTTTAAAACGAGGGCCTTTAAAATACTTTAATAGTAGTCTAATACTTTAGATATTAGAAATAGAACTATATATAACGAATATATATAAAACTAAATCGCTATAACTAATATATAGATAACTATAAAGTAAAGATCTATTTTATAAAGAAACTATTTTATATTAACTATAAAAAAACTATCGAGCCTAGTAAAAGAGAGAATATATAGCTTTTTAGATATATTTTAAATTATTATAATATAAGCGAGTCGTACTTTACGTATAGTTATAATATACGCGGTTTATTAGTTCTTTAGAAGTACTTAGAACGAGATAGACGCCCTTAGTTCTTTCTATATAAATAAAAGTATAGTCGATTACCTTATATAAACGCTATCGAGAAATATTATATAAACTTAAAGATAGTTATAAATAACCGGAACGACTAGGGCGGTCTATAAATCTAAAGAAACCTATAAGAGACCCGCTATAATAGAGAATAAGCTTTTAATTAAACGAATCGTAAATATCGCGAGAATCTAGTATAGAAAGTATACTATTATTATAGGGCTCTAGTATAAGTAACCTCTATAGAAAGAAGATAGAAATAAATCTAAATAAACTATAAACTTACGATAGTCTAGTATAATTACGATTACTTAAACGCGAAAGCTAATCGACTATTCTTTGATAGCTTTAGCTACTCTTAGATCCTCGTAATCTAAAAACCGGTCTATAATAGATATATAAAATTTATTTACTATTTAAAGCCGTACGAACTAGTATACGAAGCCTTACTAGAAATACGAGTCTACTTTATAATTAGATAAGACGTAGGCGCCGCGTAGTAGAGACGTAGATAATACGAACTAGATATCGTCGCTCTAGAACTTATAACGCCTTAAGATAAAATAATAATTATAAACGTCTATAACTTAAGAATAGACGGACTTCGTCTTTAAGAGTAATTAAATATTAAAGTCGTAATTTAAGACGCCTAGAAAAAGATCGTACTTTTAAATAACTTTAACTTCTATTATCTAGACTAGGCCGAAGCTATAATAGTATATAAATAGAATATATAATACCTACTAATCGAGACTAAATAAAGAGAGCTTACCCTTATTACTCTAAAGAAAAAACGACCTAAAGAAAAGGACTTTAGAGCTTAATAATCGACCTAACGTTCGTATCGAAAGAACTAAAAAATAAAATCACCTTCTACGGTTTAAAGGAACGATAGGCACTACTATAGAACTATATTCTAATTAGAATAAAGCTCGATATTTAATTAGTAGGAAATAAGTATATAATAAATAGACGGTATATACTTAAGAAGCTAGACCTAAAAGGCCTAAAAGAGATCCTTAGAAAATCGAAGTAAAAGAAAGCCGACTATTTTCTAAGCTATCTATACTAAATCTTAACTACCTATCTCTCTCGCTTTTATTTAAGAGTACGACTAAGCCTAAAAGCTAGACTAATATAGTTCCTATAAGTTACTACTTTTTTCGTATATATTAAGCGCGCGAGGCGTATATATAGCGTATACTATTAATACGAAGATCGATAGGAATATAAGACCCTAAGGAACTAATTAAAGTAAGAGATAAAGCGAATAGTAAGAGTAAACTAAAGAACACTTACCGCGTAATTAACTAATAACTAATACCTTCTAAGTAATAGAGGTCTCTAAAAGCTTTTTAAATAAAGTAAATAAAGCGTTAGTAAACCCTATCGAGATTTTTATATCTCGATACTTTAACGAAGTAAGGATATAAAGATATTCGATAATAACGAAACTCGAGTTTAGATTTTAGTAAAGAAGTTTTTTTTTAATTAAACTAATATATAAAGTATTCGAAGTATATCTACTAAATAGTTAATATATATAACCTAAATTAATTAAGAAGTATTAAAGGAGGAAGCCGTCGAAATATTACGTAACCTTTTAAGTAAACGCGCTCTCGGTTTAAACGATATTTTTAATAAGATTTTAACGACTCTATTTCTTAAAATAGCTATAGGCCTTATATATAGAATAAATATAATCTTCGCTTAAGATAAAATCTTAGATCGTTTTAAAAAATCCACTACTATAATACTACGAAAAGAAAATAAAAAAAACTATTTTCTCTTTAGGAGCTATTATCTAATCGTACTAGAAAATATATTAATTAAGATAGTTAAAAAAGTCCTAGTAAATTATCTTAACTAAATAATAAAAGAATATAGCCTACTCTTATAGATCTAAATAGAAGCCTAAAGAGACCGCTTAATAACTTCTATAATTAATTTATTTACGGCGTATATATAAAGCGTATAGTATATATAATTCTAGAGTAGAGTCTTAATACTTAGTTTAGATTTAGTAGAAGTATTTAATAACGTTTTATACGAACGCCTAATTAAAATCCTAAGAGAAAAGGGAATTTTAGAATAGATAATTAATCTAGTTATAAGCTTTACGTATAATAGGCGTACTCGTATTATATATATATAAGATATAAAAGCGACTAAATAAGAACGTAGTTAAGTATTTTATAAAAATCTTTACTATTCTTAATTCTCTTTTTATTTTTTATTTAGGCCTACTCGAACGCTTTAAAGACTTAAAAGAAAATATTTTTTAGATTTAGCTTTATCGACGATACTAATCTTATAACGTAAAGCTAAACTATAAAATAGAACTACTTTACTTTAAGCGCGATATATAAATAATATAAGGCCTAAGTAAAAGAAAACGAGGTAAAATTCGCCCTAAATAAATACTAACTAATTTACTTTACTTACCGTCGACGCTACGTATACGATAATCTTATATTTACTATACGAGTCGAAGAATAATAAA
Organism: Neophaeococcomyces mojaviensis; assembly: GCA_030247915.1. Classification (NCBI taxonomy): domain Eukaryota; kingdom Fungi; phylum Ascomycota; class Eurotiomycetes; order Chaetothyriales; genus Neophaeococcomyces; species Neophaeococcomyces mojaviensis. The sequence goes on along the minus strand of JAPDRQ010000030.1, from coordinate 2,357 downwards.
TCGAACTAAAAAAAAAGTTAATTAAAGTACTAGACGTATAAATAAATCTAGCCCTTATCTAGAAGGAATATATAACCTAAGTAAGCCGAAAAGGCCTAGTTATATTAAAGGTATTAACTAAAATAGTAATCTTAACCTAGAACTTATCGATAAGGAATATAAAGCTTTTATATATAGCCTTAGTTTGTTCTATTCTAATATATAAATCGTATATATAAAGTACGCGTATTAACGATAAGGCGTAAGTCGTAATAATAATAAAACCTCTTTAAATAGTTTAAAACGAATACCTATAAAAAGTAATTAGGGTATATTAATATATACTATAAATACTAATTAAATAAGAATCGAACGTAATACTTTTTAGTTTAAATTTTAAAATTAGTAAATACTAATAAGTAATAAGAATAAAAAAATATTTAGTTAAAAAGTAAATAACTTAAACAACGAATATAATATATAAGCGATTAAAGAATATAAGAAAAGCTTATTCTTATTTATTAATAAATAACGAAGCGATAACTAACTAAGTTATAGTAAGAATATAGTAGATTAAAAAAGATAAAGAAGAGAATAAAAATCGTAGACGAGGTATATAAACTACGTATAATCAATATAATTAAAATAATAAAAAGTAATACTCTTCGAGTAATATATAGCTTATTAAATACTAAAGAAGTCGAGTATAATAAAAGAGATAAAAGAATATAATTAATTAGCTTTTTAAACGACGAAGAATAAAAGTATAGAATATATCGTAGATATATAATTCCTATAGACTATATATAAGATTAATAAAGGCGGAAGTTATAACGCTATTACTAATATATATAAAAATTATAGGTCTAAATACGTAACTAGTAGCTATCTAAGTCCCTAAAAAATTTCTAAAATATTTATATAACTAGTATTTATAAACGATTAGGTATATCCTATTATATTACTTATAATATAAAAGATTTAAGCTTTTATTAAAATATAAAACGAAAAAAATAAAGAAGATACTATCGAAGCTAATATATATAAAGTATATAGCGCGCTAGTTTATTATATTAAGAGCGCTTAATTAGTTCTAAATTATAATTAAAATTACTTAAGAGAATAGCTTAGACTATAAAGAGTTTAACGATATAAAAAAATAGTAATAGAGAAAACGAGAAAGATAAAAAACGAATAAAAAGAAAGAGCTAAGGTAAAACTAAAAGTAAAGACTAAAGAAAGATAAGTAAGGAAAAGAAAGAGGTAAGTAGAGGAATTAAAGAGGTAAAGTAAGAGAAATAACGAGATAAGTAAGAAAAATAGAGAGATTAAAGATAAGAAAAGAGAGGAGCGAAAAGATAAAAAAAGATAAAAAAAGAGAGAGAAAGAGAGGGGAATACGCCTATTACCCGTCGAGTAGGCGTACGCTCCGCGTATACTATACGTACGTAGTATATAACGAATAAATAAAAGAAAAATAAAAAAGATAAAGAAAAGAAAATAAAAACGCTAACCCTTTATCTCCTTATTTCTACCCTTCTTCTTCTTCTTCTTCTTCTTCTTCTTCTTCTTCTTCTTCTCCTTCTTCTCCTCCTTCTCTTCCTTACTCTTCTTATCGTTATTATTATCGTCGTCGTTATCGTCGTTATCATTTTTATTACTTAAAGTATTTACTCTATCGTCGAAGGAGCTATCGACGTAAACTAACTACTTTTTCTTAAGTTATAAAGGAAGAGTAATATTCGCCTATATAAGTTAGTCTTTATATAAAGGGTATAAGAAGTATACTTATCGCCTATAACGATATCTTAATAAACGTACGAACCGCCTATAATATTAAAGCGAATTAGTTAAGAGCGATAGAGGTAGTAAGTATAATAATAATACTAAAGGCGACGACCTAATAACTAAGTATACTAGAGGTAGTACCTATCGAAGAGAGTTCCTTTTATATATTCTTAATACTACGTAATATAGCGCGATTAAGAGCCCGAGTAATCTTCTTAATCTTATATACTATAACTAATATTAAATTATATTTAGTACGTAGGTCTTACGTATATAAAGCGTAGAGTAGAATATATTAAAGAAAGTAAAAAAGTTCTCGCTAAGATTAAGTAAAAGGAAGCGTACTTAATAATAAGTAAGTATAGTATAAGCTATAGTATAATAATTTAGAAGGTACTAAAGTAGAATTAGCTATATAACGTATATAAAAAGAGTACGTCTATAAGTATATATTTATAATTACCGTATACGTAGCGACTATATCGACTAATAAAATAATTATACCTAGAGGTCTAAGCCTCTTTAGAATTTATTTTACTAGTTCTAGGTTAGCGTATACTTAGCGTAGAAGGGACGTAAGGGAAACGTAT